>LT554890.1:94886-106048 GCA_900079185.1 Absidia glauca
TAAAAGATATAGTAAGGGTGAAGCGATAAACTCAAGGTTTCAGGGGCCCAGAGATCAGCTTGAGTCCATCTAGTTTGACGAATACACCACGCTGAGGATCTGTTTGGAAGTAGCGTACACCGTCCACCGATCCATCATTCTGACCCACTATAAGGAAGAGATGAGTCACTCTAACCCCAGAAAAAGGACATCATTCCAGTACTTACATCGGCTTTCCAATTCCACACCCACCCAGGTTCCTTTGGAGAATTGCACATTGCCAATAAACTTGATCCTACCCAGGGTTGGTAAAGGGCGTCGTAGTAATTCCACCTTGGTGCCCACTACAGGCATCAGCGTATGGCCGTCGTCATCGTCTCCACTTTCGCTGCCGCTGTCCTTGGATGCCTTCAGTCCCCATCGATACTTGTGCTTGGAGGAACGTCGGTGACCACCATTTCCATCTGATGATTTTGTCGTGAATTTGGTGCGGATGGGCGTTTCGGGTAGTTCAAAGGTGAGCCTTGATTTCCTCGGTCCAGTCGTCGTGGGCGAAGAGGGATTGTCCCTGTCGATCGGATCCTTTGTGGCTGAAGGAGTGCTGATGTTGATATCCTTTTTCAGGTCGGTGCTATTTGGCGATGAAGTCGTTGAGGGTAGGACGGCAGATGGTGGGATGTCGACTGGTAGTAAAACGTCTGTTAATGAAGCAGTGGATGATCCCCGGGTAATTTGCTGAGTGCGGCGTTTGGGCTGAAGGGATAAGTGGCGGTGGAATGAATGTTTTGTCGTCATGATGGCATCGTTGTCGGATAAGCTATGTTGGTCGTCGAGATCGGGTGAAGTGGCTGTGGTAGTTGATGATTCCATCCAACCACGTACTTCAGCACTGAGTCGATTAGCGTTGTTTTTAGAAGATCGAGGATAGCGTAGTGAGCCAATAGATAACCGTCTTCGTGATTTCGATGGTGAGGTATGATTAGTCGTTACTGCTGCCGTCGATATATCCGCAATGCTGTTATACATTGCCGTTGCTGCTGCCGTTGCTGCTGTTGTTGCTGTTGTCGTTGACGTGGTAGTGGTGGCGGTGGTGGCGGTGGTGCCGACAGTGGTGTTGCTAACCCCGTTCTTCGACGTAGTTTCTGGTCCAACGCTCGACTGTTTGTTACTTGACTTTGGCTTGAAACCAAACATGGCTGAGAATTCCGATTCAATGGGCTTGGAGAGCGTCCGATAAGGAACATTGATATCTATCCAAAAGAAAAAAGATCGACACATCGTCAATTAGATCCTCTGCTATTGGTTCCTTTCCCCCCTCTCCCGCCCCTCTGTCTTACCTTCCGCCATTAACCTTAAAGTATCCTTCTCGATCGATTGGAATCCACCCTGTGCCTTGACCCCAATCCATCGATGGGTGAGATAATCAGCACACCGTTGTCGAGCTTCGAGCAGTACACCGTCCACAGCGACATTCTTCACCACCTCTTGACGCCCAATCAGATCCCTGACCACCCCTTGGTAAAGCACGGCCGCATTGGAATCTTGAATGCCATTGTTGAGGATCCTTTTCAGTAAAAAGTCCAAAAAGTCGACGGAGAATCCACCGCCAATGCCATCGACACAGGAGAGAAGGATAGGGTAGTCCACGCAGTAGTATTCAAAGTTCAAGGACACCATAGCGATTGTATGATGAAGAATGGCATGGATTAAAGCCAAGGACGGTTGAGACCAAGTCGGGAACGGATCAGCACTACGGATTTTGGAGAGACAGAGATGAACCGAATGGAGCACATGAATGGCATTGCGTTTGGTGATATTCGCCAGGGTCATGGATACCAAATCCACCAGTAAGGGAGAATCATTTGATGTTGATGTTGGTGATGATCCAGTGTCTTGAGGTGCGAGTGCTGTTTGTGAAGGCGAGGGAGACGGTGTAGGTGATATAGAGGAGGAAGAGGAAGGAGGCGTGGTTGCTGTTACTGATCCAAGAGAAGGCCCCAAGCCCACGGTGGAGGTGTTCGACAAGGAAGTGACCGAAGACGTTGTCATGGGCGGCTGGAAGAGGGATTGGAGTGAGGAGGGAAGGATAAAGCCACCACCTTCGACGGCCACCAGATCGCTATCCAGATGCAATAGGATCAAATGAGCGAAGGGTTTCTGAGACCATAAAGGAGACAACGCCTGGATAGGTTCAACATACATGGTCAACAATTTAGAGCGCAAGGAGTGGAGCAAAGAGCGATGTTTATTTGCAAACGCCAGCATGGAAGGCAGGAGGACTACACAAGAGGAGCAGGTGCACTTGAAGCGATGGCAGATAGTTTCCATTTCATGAAGAGCGGCCTTGCACAAGGAGTCGAAATGTCCAAGGTTGTCGGCAGCACGGAAAACCTTTTGCAGTTCCCGAAGGACATACTTCTTCCGGTTCATTTCTTTTTGGAAGACCGACATGGCGCTGGAAGAGGTGGGAGGCAATTCAGGCACCTGGAGTCGGTCGGTATAAAAGTAGTGAAGGATGATATCCAATGTAGTTGACGAGAAGAGATCGTAGGGAAGAAGGACCGTCGAGTTGGATGTTTCGCATACTTGGCCATAGAGCAGAGAGTGGAAGTAAGTCGACCTTGAGGCAAGGATAAACCGGTGCACTGGGAAAGTGATCATAACAGGCGAGGAGGAGACTTCGGATGATTCTTCATGAGCATTATCAGTTGTTGAAGAGGATGGTATTGTTGACAATGTTGACAATGTTGATTCCGTTGTTGCTGTCGCTGTTGCTGTAGACGAGGTAGTGTTCAAGATACTAGTGATGGTATCGGATTTCGAGCCTTTCCTAGTCGATGTAGTGGTGATCTTTGCTGGAGTGGTGTGGCGCTTGGTGAGGGTAGGTGTAGATGTGGCCTGTGTTGTCTTCTTAGCTGGAGTGTTGGGTTTGAATATGTTCACCATCAGATCGCAGTGGAGTTGATTTCGACGCATAGAGGTCAAGTCGGCCACCAGTTGTTCCTCATCGGTCATACCATCGGCAGTTCGTGGAAGGAGATGCAGTTGTAACTTGGTTTCAAGAGCTTCAATAGATTTGCGAATGGTAGAAGTCGATTCAATGGCAACGGTAGGAGGAGTTTCAGAATGCGGGTCTGTCGTTGCCGGTGTCAAGGAAGAGGAAGACGAGGAAGATGACGATCCAATAGAAGAGGAAGACGAGGATGAGGATGAGGAAGACGACGAGTTGGATGCTGGTAGAGAGGTGACGGTAAAGTCGGCAGTGTACCAAAACTGTAACAAATGCAGAAACACATTGTAAGGGATCGTTTTGGAGATGTCAGTGATGGTAATCAGACGGTTGTTGTTGTTGTTGTTGCTACTGCTGTTTCCACTGTCGAGAAGTTGAGGCATCACTTTCAATAGCAAGTCTTCGGGTACTCTGGCGATCAGCAAGGCTAAAGAAGAAGAAAAGAGTTAGTCATGACCTTTCCCCTCACACATTCCAAGTTTACCTTTATGAGCCCAAAGTTGTTCATTGTCAAACACAAAGCAAACATTACCACTATATTCTCGAGCACCAGTGAGTACAGTAGATAAAGAGTGTTTCGCTGTTTTCGGTGGGGGTGGGAACATATAAATGTAAAAAAGTAAGGAAGAAGCAAAGGAGAAGCGAAAAAACGAGATTTGAATCTCCGACTTTCAATCTGCTCCTTTTATAAGCACTTTTCTGGGATGTACTTTTTTGGACTGTGGCGCCCTGAAGGTCATTACCCTTTTTTATAACACATACACACTTATCTGAACCTATCCATTCATCTAAATGTAGATCGCTCACCACTCTGGAGCTTGCTTTGCATCATCGCCACTTTTGCCCAGAGTCCCTTTTCTCTCATTTCATGCCTTCTGCCTACGATCACATGGCGAAATTCTTCAAGAGCCGCTGCTGCTCTAACGCTAATATCACAATCTCACTAGACCCAACCAAATACAACTATTCAGGGCCATGTAAACGGGTAAACGGTCTTCACATTCTACACATCTTAACTTTCTACATAAGACAAGTGACATGATTGTTTTCTGCCAAGCCGGAAGCCGGTGTGCATGACAGTCAAAGAAGAAGGGAGTTGCGTTTTCAGGTGGTGACACAAAAATGATTCAAAGATGGGCTCAAAATAAACCCAGATGGGTTCTTGGCAAAAACACACCCGCACACACCAAGCATGTCAAACAATTTCAGTTTTCATTAAATAGGATCATGGTAAAATAAGGTTCTAACGCAGTACCACCCTCTTTTGTTGCACGGCGCATTTGACCGGGGTTGATCTCGACCTCTGCATCCTTTTGGAAATGGCACAGTCTTTTTGCGTCTAGTCCCAGAAACCCTGACCTGTTCCTGCATGAAGCTATACGTACGGAAGGTAACATGTGTCAATTAGACGCTAATCTATGCACTTTATTGGACTAAAAGGGTTGCTATGGTAATCGGAAAAAGTAGTATCACTATGCTAAAGAGAGATGTATCAAAGTGCTAGTGCTAATGTGAATGGGGAAGGGGGATAGTGTCAAGCCAAGTCCATCGGGTGTCCTATTACTCATCGGAAGAGCCAGTTGTGTTGCTGTAAGACATGTCGAGAGTTGTTTGCTGTCACGGTACCCTATATAAGAAACATACTTTTAAAGACATATTCATTTGGTCTTGTGTGTTGGGTTACCTGTTCAGTCAGACCATATACTGGGTGGCAAAGTAAACCAAAGGCTGAGCACCAAAAATAGAGTCAACCAGGGTATTTTTGGCACCCTTCCCTCCCTCGCCTACTTACAACTTGCCACAGTTTGGATTATACCACTCGAGCCAAGCCATCCTTTGTCATACATCCACCAAAAGAGACCTTTGATTACCAAGGAGTGGCATACAAGCCAAGTGTAACACATCCCACTTTTTTCAAAGAGGTAGGAGAAGACGTCAGTAGCACCAATACATATTTGTCAGATTGACCAACACTGCTCCATCCAAAGCGGGTAGATGCCAAATGTGTACAATGTCGTCAGTTAGCTTGTCCAAACAAAGGAAGAGAGTATGTGGTAAGGTGTAATCAAGTTCATCAACCCATGTCGTCAAGGCAAGGCCATCGCCCGTGTAAGGGATCTGTGCCGTCAATGAAACCAACGAGTAAGCATCTTCCAATTTGTACCCAGAGTGGACATTCCGCAGCTACTTACGAGCCTCCAATGAAGGACAGACATATCTTTTTGCAATTGTTCAAGATGGTCCTCGATGTAAAAAGTCTTGTGAAAAGAAGGGGGAAGAGAAGGGCAGAAAGTAAAAGACACAGAGAGGTCTGAAGTACCAAAACATTCAAATCCCGCTAGACTCCAGCCAAAAAAAAAATCAGCGGGGTTTGAAAAATTTCGAGATTCGATCGAAAATTTGAGATGCATAATTTTGGAAAGAATGACTTTTTTTCTCAAAACTGAGATAGACAACCCATCCTCAAATTTTACAGGCGACACAATGCATCGCGCAACTAACGCTTCGTACCAATAAACATGCATTTTTATGTCCTATGGGTCTGTGAACGCTCAAATTTGCCGTAAAAAAGCGACTGATTGGAGCGGCTCAAAAGTTGGCAATATATCCACGAAAACCAGGCGCTCATAATATCAATCGAAAGAATAAACGCACATCTGAGTCCATGTTAAATTTGAAGGCAGGTTGTCAATTCCATTCAGGAGAAAAAAGAGATGTAAGAAAAATGCAACTTTTTCCAAGAGGGTTCCCTGACCGCCTGCTGGCCTGACGCTTGACTTTTGGGTGGCTTTTGAATGTTCTCATGCCCCAGGCTTCCGTTCAGCATTAATGGTTGACGTTTCGGCGGGTTTTGAAAAATTTCGAGATTCGATCGAAAATTTGACCTTTTTGAAAGAGTTGCCTATTTCTCAGAACCCAAGACGGAGAACCCACCGTCAAATTTTACAGGCAACACTATACAAAACCCATCTATCGACTGATACACAGAGACATACACGTTTATGTTGTATGAGGCTGTGAACGCTACGAGAAGCCCCCCCCCAAAAAAGTGACCGACTGGAGTGGTACGTACCAAAAAAGCGAACTCTTCCAAGGAAATCAGGCGGTCTTGGTATTATACAATAGATACAAAGTAAGTCCATATTCTTGTCAAATATGAAAGCATGTTGTCTATTCAGTTCGGGAGCAAAAAGAGAAACAAAACTTTTTCCAAAAAGATGGTTTAACCCTTTATTTTGTAAAGAATGATTTATTTTTCAGAACTGAGATGGACAACCTGCGTTCAAATTTAACAAGGATATGGACGTGCTCCGTATCTACTGCATAATACCAAGAAACATGCATTTGGATGTCGAACGGGTCCATGATCGTTACAATAAGCCTTAAAAAAGCGACCGATTGGAGTGGTACGTACCACTTGCAGACATTTTCATAGATTGGGTAGATTGGGTAGATTGGCGGATGTGGGACATGAGATCTTTGTTTATACTTGATTAGGGTGATATGGCTTGCTTGGAGGTGGAGGGCAACTGGTTTATTTTTGTAGTATGGTAAGCTTGTCAAAGGAAGATATAACATGGCACCAGAGGAAGTGTGGAAAGGGATCGGATGTAGGAATGTGTCTGCTGCCAGTTGACAACAGTCGGGTGTATAAAACCAATGTTGAGTGAAAACTGAGCCACGTTTAGGGAGCAGTTCAAGTCATCTTTTCTGTATCTTCGTCTATGAACTCCCCGTTCTTCGGGTACCATTCTTTTTGGGCGTTCCATTCTGTCCTCAAGACTATTTGAAATTTCGACCTTTTTGGACCTGCTCACAAGTCTATATTGAAGTTCCGATTTTTTTTTGTACCTGCCCAGGTGGGCCTGACCCTAAAATTCCCCCCCTCCCATGAAAAGTGTCGCTTTTTGTTGGGCATTGACTTTCTCGTAAAAGAGATATCATATCAAGCCTTATCTCAAATTTAGCAGGAAGAAAGCAATGGTTCTTACTGTCTCTACCGCATAACTTCGAGTTATTGAATTGTGATGTAACATACATATGAATTGCTGACTTTGGGGCTACTGGGATCGGTCGCTGTTTTGGGGCTTAATGTAATGTTCAGAGAACCATATCACACAGAAATGCTTCAAGTTTGGTATCATTCGATAGATATACATTCTATTGTAGTCCATGTGAAATTTGAGAATAGGTTATCCTTCTCAGTTGTGAAAAACCGGGCACACTCGTCACAAGCAGTTACATTTGGAAATCGAAAAGTTTCTAAAAAAGTCAAGCCTCCCACCCACTTTACTTCAAACCCCGCTTTTTTCAAACCCGCTTGCTTCAAAACCTCATACGCCATCGGTCAAGCCTTGGTACACCGGCACAAATTAGAGGATCCAAGATACCTGGAGCACATTAAAAAGAGTAGAGTCATGGAGAATGTTTCAGGTAGGTTTTATTGACTGATTGAGACTACGGTTAAGCTATTGTAGGATTTGCCTTGGAATGTCTAACCTAGTGAAATGAACTACAAGATGAAGAAGGGGAGAGCTGGCCAGCGGTGTTGAAAGTATCAGGGATTGGGCCAAGAGATGGAGCACTTTTAAAGTAAAATGGTTAAGGAATCTATCATGGAAAAGAGAGTGCACCTAAAAAAAAATTTGCGAGGGTTTCCCCATGTTTTTACTTTATAAAAAATTTTAAAACAGCCTTAATGTGTGATATAAAGCAGTGGTGAAGTCGTCATTAGCATCGTCGTCATCGTTATCGTCGTCGTCATCGTCGTAGCGAATCTAGTGTCGAAAGGAAGATGAAAGATGTAATAGGCAATTGTTAGTCATGGTAAGCAAGAGATGAACAGGAGGCTGACGTGGGGTATCTTACCATTTGTTCGTCGTCGTTCGTCTTTCGTCGTCGTTCGTCGTCGTCGTTCGTAATGCGAAGCTGATGTCGGTGGAAAAAATAAAAGTGAAGAAGAAGCAAAAGAATAAAATTGACGGGAAAAGTGATTCTAGTGGCCGCCAGTGGCGGGGTTTGAAACCCCAATAGCGGTGCAAATCACCCCAGTGTGTCAAGCACAAACCCAAATCCCTAGACTTCCTATAGCAAATCCGATTCATGCAAAAACGAAAGTATACTTTATTACTGATGAGATGTTATAAAGAGAGGTGGGTATCAATGGGGCATACAGACATAGGGCATAAAGAAGAGTTTAGCATATGTAATGATCATAAAGGAGAGGATGGTGATTTGGTTTGAGGGAGAATGGGTTTCAAAAGATCTAAAAGGGTTCTATCTGAAAACAAAGAGGAGGGCATAGTGTAACTAAGTAGGGAAGAGATCAAATAAAAGAGACTATCACTATTGGATGATGAAGAAAAGGTAGAGATGGAAGGGATCAAAGGGACCAGATGGACAGATGTGCCATTGTTGACCTTGATATAGTGGGTACTTGGTTGCTGTAGTGGTAGAGATCGAGTAGTGGTGGCGGCAGTAATCATAGTCAGATCTTGAATGAGTTGCATGAAGCACGCCAGGAGATGCTGGGCGAACTCCAAACAATACAGACGGCCACTGTCCAACGCAGCCCAAATGAGATCCAAGGTATCGCTGGCATAGGAAGACTTTGTGTGATGCACGGGTCGCAAAAGACAAATCGGACGTCCATTCAAGGCCGGGACGTGACTATACATGGTGGGATTGACAATAGTGATCTGCATCCATTCAAAGGCATCCGAGTCTCTACTTGATTTCAGCCACCGAACGTCCATTGTATATTTTGCTGTATTGTTGCTGTTGTTGTTGTTGTTGAATGTCGATGAGATGGTGGTACAGTTTGTACTTTTGCGTAATAGTCGACATAAAGGTCGTACATCGTCGGTATGGATAAAAGACATGATCGGCCGACCTACGAGATGGCAGGGCGAAGATTGAGGGAACTGAGGAGAAGGGTAGGCGTGTACAATGGATCCATATGCATTTAGTCCAAGAAGAGACACCGTGGTCAAATGACTAGTATCGTGTTTCTGATCTTGTTGGTTGATAGCTGCCAAAAGACAATAGTCCAAGCCAGAAGACGTCGAGAAAGGGTCGTGGTGGATACAGATAGTCAGGTTCACCCACTGTCGAGTAAGCGCGTGCCTTGCCTTTGCGACCTGGTGTTTCTTGCCATGAGCAGTAGATAAGGATAGCAGTGATAAAGGTTGGCCGATCAGTTGATCAGAATGGTAGCCCAACATGTCGAAGACTTCGTCAGATGCAGTGACTATCACTTGTTGGTCATGGTGAACGATCAGTAGAGAAGAGGAGCGTAAGGGGCAGGTATCAAAAGAATGACTAGTGTCACTGGTCATAAGTTTTGAGTAAAAAGGAATAAAGGGAAGAAAAGAGAATAAGAGAGAGAAAGAAAGGAAAAGAGAAAGTTTGCAACACTACCTGTCTTTATTTCCCCATATAATCACATGTAACAAAATGCAAACTTCAAACTCCGCCGAGTGGCATATGATTTTGATCGCATTCATTCAGGTGCCCACAGGTGAATGAAAAGCAGTTGATACTCCATTTCCCATTATTCAACCCACATGTGTGTTACATCACGGACTATTGTTCTTCACGATTATCAACCACGTTTCCCATAAGATCTATACCGCCTTTACTATCATCATTCGATCATATATGCAATCAGTCACCTTCTATTTTTTTATCAGGGGAGATGAGAATGAGTTCTATTGTATGTAACTAACAACTAAAAAGGAGTAACTATAACACTACCACCATCCATACGCTCAGTACGCCACTGATACAGAAAGGCGGTAATCTAAATTGTTGCCCTTGAAGTTAAAGTCGGTGTTGTGGAAGGATCGGACGCAACGCCATGCTTCAGCTTCGGAGTCAAGCTTGATCAAGAATTTCGACACCGTCGACCTTTCCTTTCTATAGAAAAAGGAATGGGCCGAGTAAGTTTCCACGTTTCAATGTACCACATGCATATCCATTGACTTACGTTCGGAGTTGCAAAACACTGTCAGGGGCACTTTCCACGGGGAAGAGATTCTTTGTTCGTAGGATACCAAGGACTTGATCACGCTTTGTTCGGATAGGCAGACCACTGAAGATCACCGAGCGGCCTGCAGCGCTGGTCGCATCGGCTTTCGAGAGCAATTCGTGGCGTCGAGTTTTGTTGATGAAGTCGTTGGGGTTTGCCGTCGATTCGTCACCAGCC
This sequence comes from Absidia glauca, assembly GCA_900079185.1. NCBI lineage: Eukaryota > Fungi > Mucoromycota > Mucoromycetes > Mucorales > Cunninghamellaceae > Absidia > Absidia glauca. The sequence continues at coordinate 105,083 of LT554890.1, forward strand.
TATGAGGATCCATCCACAAATGTTAGTGATACACACACACACACACACTCTCTCTCTCATATTTCTTTCTACTTACAAAAACCATCTTGATGCTCTGTCCACCCACCAATCGAGAGCGGCCGTAACTTAACAACTTTTGGGCGCTTTCGGGAGAGTCCATCATGATCACACACCGACCGAAAAACTTGAAGTCTTTATTCCGGCAAAAGATAACTAGGGAGAGGAAGGTTAGCATGTGTGATTCTTTAGTAGGCCGGTCAGCGCATACTTACTTTCGTTCATGCATTTGTCGCCTTGGGTGAAAGCTTCACGTGCCAACTTTTTGACATCTTCGGTCGTAGCTGTCAATGGTAAATTGTCGACCACAAGGAATTTAGAGGGAGTGTTGCCACGTCGACCCACCTGGCCATTCTTCGCTTGAACTTATGTCAATGTGATTCATTACAGGGATCGAGAGAGTTAGTAAAAGGACAAGTACAGGTACAAAGGTCATGAGAGTGTCTTACCAATGAATTTCTTGCTCACTGAATCAGCAAATTGGCTTGCTGATGATCCACTCGTATATGTGTTTGTGGCGGCATTCGTAGTAGTGGTGGTATAGAAGCAAGACATTGTTGGTGCCCGCTGGGCTTGTTGGCGGACCTGTTGGCGAATGGGTTGGGTCAACAAACGGAACAACATTGTGATAACAAAGAATACAAAAGTGAAAGAGAAAGAAACCGAAACAAAACATTCAAAATTCTTCCTGTCACAAACATTTTTAAACGCCGCATTTTTTTCCCCTGGACCTCGAAATCCGGGTGGGAATAAATGTTCTTTCCTTCTTTTGCTTATCGATTCCATCATATTTACTCGTCTCTCTCCCTGCTTTCTTCACTGTTTCATGTAGATAAGGATGACAATGGTAAGACAAAGCAAAACGTTGATTGCCTCCAGCTCTTACTCTGCGACGACTTTTTTTTTTTT
>LT554890.1:136123-146123 GCA_900079185.1 Absidia glauca
AATGAATGAGACTAGGACTATGCTATTTAGGGAGGAGGTTGCGAAGGCATGTACAGCAGGGGAATGACTATCCTAGTGTCATGACCAAGAGATTGAAGGAGGGGAGAGATGATATGCGAAGCAAAAAGTGTTAGTGACAGTGGGCAAAGAGGAATAGACACCTGAGTAATGATGTTTGGCAGGGTCATTCGATCAACTATGAAAAAAAGAAGCAATGATGCAAAAGGCAAATGTTAGTCATGAAAAGTCAGAGATGGACAGGACACTGAAAAGGAGACTTACCCTTGCTGTCATCGTTGAGGGTCGTTGCATAGAGAGAAAGTCGTCCGTGGTGCGGTGCCAATGTCAATAGAAAAAAAAAGTGATGAAGAAGCAAAGAAGAAGCAAAGAAAGGAATGAACAGAAAGTCCTGATCCTTGTTGCCTGGAGCGGGAGTTGAAATCCTAATGGCTGTCGGAATTTAAAAACAAAACCCAAAAAGATTTAGGTGCCCTTCGGTCCTTTTGCACTTTTTTTTCCCCTTTTGTTTTCATTACTCCACCGGTACCTTCCATCCTTGTAGTAATACTATGACCATCTACAATCTTTATATCTTCGATCGACATTGCCAGTGTATCTACTATCAGAAATGGTCTCACCAAGCAAAATCCAACATTGGAGGTAGCGTGAATGGCAGCAGCATCAACAGCACCAGTCAAACCGGCACCACTACGAGCAGCCGACTTGGTCTTACCACGACACAATCTTCTCGCCTCTCTCAATCCAACACTTCATCCTCCAATACCAACAGTGGCAATGAAGATCGCTCGTCCTCGACAACGTACACCATGACTCAACAAAGCGGATTGGCGGCGGGCAGTGTGATTTCCATCGAAGAAGAAGCCAAACTGGTCTATGGTGTCATCCTCTCTCTGCGCAACTTTGTACGAAAACTATCCAGCAATGGTCCGCAACAAGATGGATTCATCTCGTATCGCACATCGACATATCGCCTCCATTACTATGAAACACCGACTGGACTCAAGTTTGTGATGAACACCGACCCCAACACTGAAGGCATGCGATCGGTATTGAAGCAGATCTACGTGCAGCTCTATGTCGACTTTGTCGTGAAGAATGGCCTGATGCGGTTTGATGATACTCGGTGGGAAATCAGCCAAGGCTTTCTGCACCAACAGCAACAGCCTCTCAGTACAGTTAGCGATATAGGTGAACAACAACAGCAGCAACAGCAACAGCAACAAGGTGTCGTGCCTCCAGGCAACATCTCCAACGAACTATTCCGTATAGCTGTAGATAGATTCATTCGTAGTTTGACGGCTTTTGAATGATGGGGCGCTTTGCCGTTGATTGGCTGGGATTGATTACTGGACAAAAAAATAAAATTTCTTTTTCTTCTCACTCTTCTTTACTTCTTTTACTTCTTATTTTTGCATGTTTATATTGTGTGCTCATGCTCCTTTGCTCTCAGAAGAAGACCCATCCATGTGAAGGTTGCAGAGAAAGGAAGAAGAAATGCTCAGGCGACTATCCTTGTATCAGGTAACCAAAGTAATGAACAACTCCTCATTCGACATGGTACTCACCTCTTCTTCTGTAGGTGCAAACGTCTAGGCATCGAATGCATCTTCCTTCAACCAACCCTCCCCCCTGATCATGCTTACGTCGACCTACTTCAACAACAAGAACTCGCCTTGGAAGTGGAAACTTTGAATTCGGGCCTGGCAACTATGGAGAAGACGCTATCTCAACTGCGCGGCGAAACGGAGACGACGGCGGTGGCGGCGACGACGAACGATAACGGTACACCCTCACAGCCCACTTCCTCTGATGCTTCCTTCAACTGGCAGATCACACTTGGCAAACATGGTATCACTGTGTTGACGTCTATCAACTCATACGGGGATCTACTCAAGCAAATGAAACTCTGGCAGCAGGCATGTCAATCACCCAGCATAGGACGGTCACCTTCTTCACCATCAGGTATGGTTATCTTGCGTCGACAGCTCCCTCTTTGGCTTCTTCGCCGTGGTTACTTTATGGCCATCACTATCTGCGTCAAATCCCAGCAGATGAAAAGCGACGACGATCAATCATTAGTACAGTACAACGACGACGACGCCGATCACTCGCAGCAGCAACCTTCACCGCCCTTATCAGATCATGACACAATGAAATTCGAGGAAGCACCAAATAGATTTCCACCAATGACAATCACCACATTTAGATTCGCCGATAGTCGGGATCAGATATGTCGCCAAATCCTGGATACGTTTTTCGCTTGCTATCATGTCCGCCTCACCATCCTCCACCAACCAACATTCTACCGCCTCTTCATCAACACCTCTCCGTCTCTTATGGATTCGCCCGTCGTCAATGCTGTCTGTGCCTTGGCCCTGACTGTACGATGCCGACATATGCAACATTTGGTCCCTTATCAAGATCAAGCTCACGTTGCTATGGTGTTCTGTAACCGAGCTCGGCATCTGGTAGCCTTTGATGAACCTACTCTGGGCTCTTTTATCGTCTTCACCATCCTGGCTATGTATAAACAAATGATCTTCTCGGTGGATGATGCTTCTTTTTACTTGGATTTGGCTTTTCGAACAAGGTGTCTGCTTATCGACGACGACGACGACGACAACGGCGACGATCAAGATGGTGAAAAGGAAATGATCAAGCGACTGCATTGGGCTTTATGGGAAGTCCAAACTAGCCTGGAGTATTACAACAATCAACGAGGGGTACCGGTATCGACGACGACGACGACGACGACAGGAAGATCACCACATCATCCTATCACCAAACTCATGCGGGAAAAACGCCATCAGTACATTCGACATGCCCTCCAGGACGAACCGCCTTCCATCCACAAATCTCTCCAAATGGCATTCTACCGTGCTGAACTGATGCTGGCCCAAGGCTCCTTTTTGCGCCGGGTGCGATTTGACGCCGACGATACCATCGATTTGAAATACTTGGCCGAAACAGAGTATCGCTTCACCAAATGCTACCACGACCTTCCATCCGATTATCGCCTCGACGCTGGTCTCTTTGAACTCTCGGACGATTTAGCATTTCGACAACGCTTGGACTGTATCCCTGGAGGTGCTCTCCGAAAGACGGCGGCCCTGAATCTCACCCTGCAGTACTACCAAGGCATCATCTCGCTGTACGAACCTTTCTTACCTAACCTGAAGGAACGACAACGGGCTCAGGTACTGGGACTTTTGAAAGAAGACGGTGATACACCTTCCATGGAACCAACAACCACACCAGCAGCCACACCAACCACTGCCGACCGACCGATGGATCTCACCATGCACCACCGCCATGCGCAAGAAAAGTGCACCGAAGCAGCGACAAACATCATACGGCTCCTTGATTACCAACGCAGTCTACCGTCTTATTGCTCGGTGAACATGCATATCCTGTTGACGGCCTGGGATATTCATATGCGAAATGCCTGCCTTGGTCTGGCTGTGGATGGCGGCAATACCCTGTACTTTGGCTGCTTGGCTGGTGATACCATTCTGGAGGCCCGTCAATCTCTTTTGCAGTGCTTCTCGATCTTGCGCGAAGGCTACCTCTTCAACTTTGCCGAGCATGCGATCTGGAGGTACTATGAACATGTGGAACGACAGCTGTTGGACTCGTTGCCTATGACCCCGCCTCCCACCGCCTCTTATTGGATACCCTATGGGCTCTAGTGATAGCCTCTTCTCTTTGTATAATGTATTAGTATAGATCTATGTTTAATTTGATTGTAATGTGATGGTCGAAAATAAACGAAATGGTTGACTGTATAATGTTTTTGTCTTGATGGTTGGCGTGAATCGGAGATTGGCATGAATATGCAGCCCTCCTCTACTTAAACTCCGCCTGTAAAAGGAACGACACCACTACCTGATCGCCAGGATGCTATCGTTTGCGACCCTCATGATTCTCCTCGGATCACTTGCCATGGAACCCATCCAAGTGTGCTCAAACCCCATGCTTGTCAACGTACCTTTTTTTTTTTTTTTTAGTGGCCGACCCACTCTTTTCAGACAGGTATGCATTGACAAAAATGTCGTCAATGGCCCACCGTTTCTTTTCTTTCCCCGCCTACAATGCCAAGAGCTCGTGGCGTTTATGAAGGCCAAGAAACCCAGGCACCACTTTTTGACATGCTGGGTCGCCTAGTTGGACGTCCGTCGTTGATTGTATCACCAGCACTGTGTTCTCGTAAGTCATTGGGACGGGCAAGATGGGAAAACGTACTGGCCAATGATGATTGGATGCGGAGTCGGAAACTGGGCTGGTTTGAAAATTTTGGTGGTGTTATTTTTGAGGGTACCTTCGGCTCCATTTCTTTTTTTTCCCTTTTCTCTCTCTCTTTCTCATCTTCTCACTTTATATCCCCCCTCCCCTTTTATAAACAACGATGGGTTTAAGCTTCTCAAAGTTATTTTCTGATCTCTTTGGTAAGAAGGAGATGCGTATCCTGATGGTCGGGTTGGATGCCGCTGGTAAAACTACCATCTTGTACAAACTCAAGCTGGGTGAAATTGTCACCACGATTCCTACTATTGGTAAGCAAAAGGTGTTGGATAGACCAAGATGGAGGAATGCTTATCCCTTTGTCTCTTTTGCTAGGCTTCAACGTCGAAACTGTCGAATACAAGAACATCTCATTCACTGTATGGGATGTCGGAGGTCAAGACAAGATTCGTCCTTTATGGAGACATTGTAAGTGACATTGGATGGACAATGCATCCCAGATGACAGGCGTGTGTGTGTGAGTGTGGAGACAGAGAGAGGGATAGATGGGATAAGTAGGTCACTAATGATGACTAACCAACGGAACCTTTTTTCCTGACTAGATTTCCAAAACACTGAAGGCATCATCTTTGTCGTCGATTCCAACGATCGTGATCGTGTATCTGAAGCCCGTGATGAATTGCAACGCATGCTGAACGAAGATGAACTCCGTGACTCGTTGCTCTTGGTGTTTGCTAACAAACAAGATTTGCCCAATGCTATGAATGCTGCTGAAATCACTGACAAGTTGGGTCTTCACTCCCTTCGCAACCGACAATGGTATATCCAATCAGCATGTGCCACTAGCGGTAAGTCAAAAAGACGATGGCGATGACGATGATCGGTTGACTCACTTTTTGAATACGACAATAGGTGATGGTCTCTATGAAGGTCTTGAATGGTTGTCTGCCAACTTGAAGAGACGATCTTAAGCAATGCATGGATCATCCGTCTCAGTTAGTAGTTTATAGTGCATCAGTGTTTTGGTCTCCTCTCCACAATAGTATAGTTCTTCCCCTTCCTTCCCTTTTTACACAAAAGAATAATAAAACTATCTCCAATTCTATACAAATGATGATTTCGAGTCCATCGATGCTGTGCTATACTTCTGTAATGTCCGATAGTCTGTCATATGATAGTCAAAATCTTCCTATTTTACAGCGTGTGGGTAACTAAAAGACACCTTTTTTCATATGGTGGAGGAGAATAGACCACATTTCGAAGACATGGAGTTTGAAATGAGGCACACAAGCACGTGGGACAAGACCATATCGCTCCAAATTCAGGCGTGAAAGACTTCAAACAGTGAGATCCTTCTCCCCCACTGCTTTTCATTTTCAAACCCCGACAATTTGGCTGCCAGCCAATCAATTTCACTTTATATCTTGCCCTCGCTTTTCCTTTCTCTCTCTTTCTCTTTTACTTTTTAACTTCCCAAGCATCAGAATGGAATCCAAGGCCGAACAATCATTCAAGGAACTGGATAAGGCACGAGCTCAGGGTCAATGGTCAACTGTACCCGAACTTGTCAAACGATACAAAAAGTACCATCCTCAAGAATCAGGTACACTTTCGCTCTTAAGGGGGACACTTTGAAACAACGCACTGACACCTTCTTTTCTGGTAAAATTTACCCCTAGTGCTTCCTGCCACCGCTCTCATTGAAGTGGAACTCACCCAACTCCTTCAATCATCTGGTCAAACCAACGACAAGCAAGCGACAATACAACAAAAGGTCACCGTCCCTTTACCTGGCAAGAGTCGACAATCGGTGTTTGGGAAACCTGGATTCATTGTCTTCACTCCTCCTCCTGAACTCTATGAATCTCCTACTCCTTCCTCAGCTACTGCTATCACCACATCGACGTTATCAGAAAGTCCTATAGAGCAGCAGCAGCAACAGCATGTCGTCCCTTTTGTCCCACATCTATCAGGATCACAAGCTCATCCACTTTTGACTCGACTTCAAGAACTGATCTCCAAACAAGCAGGCGCTGACCACTTGGAAACCCCGGACGATTGGCAGGCTCAGGTAACAGAACATGACATAGCTTAAGAAACATACCCATCGATGAACTCACTGAGTTTTTGTTGACAGCTTTCGAAAATCGTCCTGGCAAGGCTTTACTACGAAAGCGGACGGTATAAAAAGGCATTGGAATCGCTAGAACGGCTGGCCTTACGGTTTGAAGATGTGAATTGGGGTTATGGGTTGGTGTTGCTGGTCCAGGCACGTGTCATCAAAGGTATCTGCTATGAAATGGAAGGCTTGATCTCGGATGCCTTGGAAGCCTACGACGCTGCATGGGAAGTGGTGGAATCTCATCTGACAGAACGAAACGACATGCTATCGTATTGGATCGAAGATGCCCTTTATCGTGCTGTTCTTTTACGAACCTATCAAAAGTAAGTAGTCTTAGCAGTAGTAAAAGTACCAGCTGGCACGAATCATCAACCTAACCTCCTTCTTTCCATGATATAGTGCTCCTGTCCGCCAAACGCTCAAATCCATGCGGGCTTACTATCAATTATCTTGCTCTCATTGGTCAGTCCATTGGCGTCCCTACAAACAATGGAATGTGCTCAGCTTATATACCCAGTATTTGACGAAAATGCATCAAGAAGACAGTTACCTGGCCAAAAGTGCCACGCTGGCGAATGACAGGTAAGCTTTTCTTATCCATTGAGAAAATCATGCGCCTGACAACTAACTAACATTGGGTCCCCTTTCTTTATTTGGGCAATTTAGCACCATTTCCGTAGCACCTACCTCCACCTCTTCTCATTTCGGTATCTACGACGAATTGGTCTCGGTACTATCACTTTACCACACTCTCTTCAACGCCTTGGAACACAAACTCTCCAGCAAGGAAACAAGTAAGCGTGTCCTGGAGCTAGCCAACCTGATCTTTATGGCGCATGATGTGATTGGCTGGGGCGAACTCAGCAACATCCGACGCACCCTTCAAGTAAGTAACCGATTCCATAATCATGATCATGATATGTTACTAACAAAAGGATGGCTGTATAGTTCCTATACCATGGCAAAGAAAAGACCTTCAACAACCCTTGTATTGCCCGGCTCTTATTCTTCACTCTTATGCGGCTCGGTGATCTGGACGAGGCCAAGTACGCTTTCAGGGGCTATATGGAAATCGTTGGACTCAGTGATGCGGATAAAACAGAGGCGAACGGCATTGAAGTGACTCCCAACGGCTCTTTGGACGTCCATACCAAGGTGGCTGCCATCCAAAAGAAACTCTCATTGATGGCCGATCTCGACGACCCCATGGTGTACGAATCCGAAGCGCTGGTACTCAAGGTTCTCCTGGCTGCCGTTCTACTCTACGGTCGCGAATGTCATCAAGGCAATTTGGCATCCACTTTGGCTGATCTGGCTTTGGAATTGGCAAGGGAATCGACGGCAAGCGGGAATGATACGTTAGATAATGATCTCTTGGCAAAGTGTTACCGAGCTCATGGTGCTGCTTATGGTCTTCGGGCATCTCAATGTAAGTGTTGTGAAAAAATGACAGGGTGCTGCTTTGTTCACTAACTGGGTTGATACTATACTCTTTACTAGGCGACGATCCTGAAGTACGATCAGAACTTCACGGCGATGCGCTTCACTCTTTAACCAAGGCGGTGGAATTCCAACCAACCTGGGACTCTTACTACGAACTGGCGGTACAGCAAGCACAAATGCGGGATATTGGTTCTGCCGTCAACTCCATCACCCACTCTCTGCAATTGAAATCCAACCATCTTCCCTCTTGGCATCTTTTGGCTCTCCTCTCCACCTCTCGTCAATTCCATCAACTCCCTAAAGCCTTGCAAGCCATCGAAGCTGGCTTAAAATCATGCGACCTACCAGCCTTCTCTCCTCTCAGCAGTGGTATTCCTATGATGTCTTGGGATAACAGCGAAGAAGATAACAGTCGTCACCATTTTGATATCGCCGAAGCTTACCTTACCACTCGCATGACACAAATTCAACTCTTGGAAACCTTGGAAGGGCCCGATGCCGTCCTTTCCTTTTACGGCGATCTTTTTACAATCTATGCCAAACTGGCCCAGCAACTTGGACTTGTCAACGGTGAATTCGAAGCTGCAGTAACAACAACATCATCATCATCAGGGGAATATAGCACTGGCGATTCAAGAGCCTCTTTAATGGTGGATAGCCTATCTGTCTCTAGTGGTGGGGTCAGCAATCGACGTCCTTCCTCGGCATCTCGTAATCGATCGCTTTCTGCTAGCAACAGCGTCTTCAACCCGGCAGATCCTCAGCAACGAAGCAATGGCACCCTCCCTACTTCCCCGCCTCCCTCTTCCGCCAATACACCAAAACCCAGCAACAGCGAAGAAACAGTCAGCAACCGTAAACCCTCTGTAGATAAACTCAAGCCAAAGGAAAAAAAGAAGCGTGGACTTATTGATATGCGACTTGGGAAGCGGATCCAATCGGTCTCAAACCCGCCTGCTGTGGAAAAGCAGAGCCAAGCCAGTATGACACCAACAGGTAAGTGATAGAATGGCCATGAAAAAAGAATAAACATACTCATGCATGATTTATTGTAGTCTCTTCTCGGCGTCCTTCCAAGGCTTTATTGGACAATGTCTCGTTGGCTTCTATGGTAGCCCCCTCCTTCTCTTCCTACTCTGGCAGCCGACGTGGTAGCGATGCCACAACACTTGTCGGACCTTCCTCCTCTACCAGCAAAGAAAATGCCTTTGGCCGTGCCCAGCGTCAACGGTGGAATACACTAGTGGTGAAACTGTGGGTGATGTGCACGAGCTCCTTCATCAAGGCGGGACGACTGAACGAAGCGGTGCAAGCGATTTTGGAAGCCGAAGAACTAGGACTCACCGATGCCGACGTATGGCACCAACTGGGTCTCCTCTGTCTCAAAGCCTACCAGGTCAAAAAGGCGGCCTCCGCGCACGACAACAAAAGTGACGACGACGACGACGGCGACGAAGACGACGAGGAACTCTACAATACGGCGCTCGATGCATTCAAAAAGGCGTTGGCAATCGACCCTGATCACATCCAAACACATGTGGACATGGCAGCGACGTGGATTGAACACCAGGACAGGGAGGTCGAATGGGAACTGGCCGAGGCGTTACTGGACCGCACCACGAAATCCTTGGGGTGGGATCACGAAGAAGCCTGGTTTTTGCTGGGTCAAGTTTACCGCCATCAAAACAGTATGGTCCGTGCCAAGGATTGCTTGCTCTATGCTTTGGAATTGTCCGAAACCAAACCTCTTCGCCCCTTCTCTCTCTTGCCTCGCTTTGTTTAGATTCTATCTCACCCACCTTCTTATTCTTATTCTTAATATAGCCCTAATAAAATGTATAACACTTGAACCCTATTCATTATTTGTTTTGTCCCCTGCAAGCAGGAGAAGAATAAAAGTCATATGAAGAAGGAGCCAAGTATGCTTTATTGCGTGAATGAGACTATAATTTTAAGCTATATTTCCAAGTAGTAGGGGCAGGAGCGACTTGCCATAAAGTAACCAATGTAGTGTAATGACGTTGGGGGTGGAGGAGGGGAGAGCAGACTAACCGTTTCAAAAGCATCAGTTGTGACGGACACAGGAATCAGGTCAAAGGATAGTGCACTTCAGCAGTGCAACGGCTATGGAATCAACTATGGATGAGGTGAGTGCACGAAAAAAAAAAAAAA
>LT554895.1:5252-15318 GCA_900079185.1 Absidia glauca
CACAGAGCTCAACGATCGCTATCAACGCAAAGCACAAAACTATTACTATCAGCGCAGAGCACAAACGATCACTATCAACGCAGAGCACAAACGAAGAAAAGATAAAACTGTTTCAAACTCCGATAGACTCTTAACTACGAAGTTTTCGTCCAAACCGATTTCTCTCCTCCTTCTTCCCTTCGTCATCACTTTTTTGCCTCCACATTTTTATTCTCTTTAATCCCTCTTTAATCCACGACGACGAACGAATGAACGAACGACCGAACGAGCAAACGAACGAACGAACGGTAACTCTTCCCTTCTCACGTCATGCTTATCTTTTGCTTCCCATTACTAACTCTTTACTTTTTGCATCGCTCCTCATTCTTTGACACTAGATCGGCTACGACGATGACGACGGCGATAAAGACGACGACGATGCGAATGCCGACTTCATCACTGCTTCATGTCGCCCAAAAAGGCTCTTTTTAAAATTTTCAAAAGTAAAAAACATGGGGAAACCCTTGAATTTTTTTTTCTTCATCCATTCATCTTGTCCATAGTAGATTCCCTAGCCATTGTACCTATAAAGTGCACATCCCTTTACCCATTACCAACGCCTACCACTACTGATACTTTGGACAACACTGGTCTGCTTTCAACCTCCCCTTTTCCTTAGCTCATTACACTAGATTAGTCACTCTATGACAAGCCCTGTATTCACTGCCGCCCACTAGGACACGTAGCTCATGCATAGTCTGATTCAGTCAATAAAAAACCTACTTGAACCCATCTCCATGACTTTGATTCCATTGTAGATTGTCTATCCATCACACTTTTAAAGATAGCACAGACGATCACTATCAACGCAGAGCCCAAACAATCACTATCAACGCAGAGCCCATGCGAGGAAGAGCGGAGTTGGACTATTTTCAGGTACCGAATAAAATGAGCCCGAGCGAAAGTTCGGGCGAGGAGGGAGAGCAGATGCATCAAGCCAGGCCAATCGCTATCAACGCAGAGCGCAAACGATCACTATCAACGCAGAGCCCAAACGTTCATTATCAACGCAAGGCCTAAATCTATCACTCACAACACAGATCACAAACGATCACTATCAACGCAGAGCCCAAACGACCACTACCAACGCAGAGTCCAAATCTACCACTATCAATGCAGAGCTCAACGATCGCCATCAACGCAGAGCCCAAATCTATCACTATCAACGCAGAGCACAAACGATCACTATTAATGCAGCGCCCAAACGATCACTATCAACGCAGAGTTTGAATCTATCACTATCAACGCAGAGTTGGCGAAAACAAAAGTTCTTCAGTCCATACAGGCACCTTTCTTTGTACCACCTACTCCTGTCGGCGGTTGAATTGAATCCAATAACATACACTCCTGCATAAAGCCTGTTACACACAACCCATCGTCCAACCTATAGCACACAACTCATCATCCAACCTTTGCCTACAAACTCATCATCCAACCTTTGCCCACAAACGCAGAGCTTGCGCCCCCGGGGGGTGGCGTTTTCAAAAGTTCATTTCCACAGTATAAAAAAAAAGTGGTTTGTAACTTTTTAACTTTGCTATCTCCTAAACATATAAGAACCTTAAATCTGGCACTCTCATTCGCTGAAAAAAAATTCGTTTGGAATAGCCCTAAATGTGATTGGTCTGGGTTTGACTGAGCTCACATGTTGTTTGAAGCCCCGGTTTGCGGGCTCCTGTCTCTCTCAGGCACTGCTGAGCGTAGCGAAGAGAGCGGGAGGAGAGCAACCGTTTTAATTTTGTCGCCCCAAAGGGCGTGACCCCTAAGCACCAGTTGCATAGCTGACCTTTTGCCCGCCATTGTTAAGACCGCCCGAGCGTTGCGAAGAGAGCGGGAGGAGAGCAGCAGTTGCATAGCCCGCACGATCACTATCGATGCTGAGCCCAATCGATCACACTATCAACGCTGAGCTCAAAGCTTACACTCTGTTTGGGTATCATTCGATAGTTAAAAAGTACCTCTGGGCCTATGTTGAATTTTGTGATGGGTTGTCTATCCTGTTCGCAAGAAAATTGAGATCCAAGTGGGCTTTTTGCCAAGAGGATGGTTCGTCCTTTTTCCAAATGGCGGGATTCGAAAGATTTTAAAATTTTGACCTTTTTGAAAACTGATCGGTTTTGAACCCCCAATTTTTTGTAAAGAGTTGCTCATTTCTCAAAACCGATATAGACAACCCACCTTCAAATTTTGCAGGCAACACAATGTAATGCATCTCCATCGACTGACACCCAAAAACTAGCACTTTTGTGTCGCATGCTAGCGTGAACGCTAAAAGTAGCCCCAAAAAAAGATACTGATTGGAGTCAAAATAGGCAATTTACTCGAAAAAACCCAACTTTCTTGGTCTCAGTCGATAGCCAAAATGCACTTCTAAATTTATGTTAAATTTGAGGGTGGGTTGTCTATCCCGTTCGCAAGAGAATCAAGATCCAAAAAAATGGGACTTTTCCCAAGGGGATGGCCTTCCTTTTTCCAAATGGCGGTAGTTGAAAATTAAAGCTTTTTGAAAATTGATCGGTTTTGAACCCCCAATTTTTTGTGTAGAGTCGCTCATTTCTCAGAACCGAGATAGACAACGTACCGTCAAATTTTACAGACAGCACAATGCAATGCATCTCTGTTCACTGACACCAAGAAACATGCATTGTATGATTCCGTGCACAAGCGATCACTATCAACGCCGAGCACAACGATCGCCGTCAATGCAGAGCACAACGATCGCTATCAATGCAGAGCACAACGATCGCTATCAATGCAGAGCACAACGATCGCTATCAATGCAGAGCACAAACGATCGCTATCAACGCAGAGTCCGTCTTCAAGGGAGGGAACAAAAAAAAGTTTTGACCAACCTTTCCAAAAGTTGGCCCCAGTCAGTACAAATGTAAAGCTCAATGACCAGTTCCATAGCTGACCCCTTTGCCCTTCAGGAAGAAGACCGCCCGAGCGTAGCGAAGAGAGCGGGAGGAGAGCACCAGTTCCATAGCTGACCCCTGGCGGCGGTTGAATTGCAATCACTAACATACGCCCATCATCCAACCTATAGCACACAACCCATAATCCAACCTACAGCACACAACCCATAATCCAACCTATAGCACACAACCCATAATCCAACCTAAAACACACAACCCATCATCCAACCTTTGCCTACAAACACAGAGCCCAAATCTATCACTAAAAGCGCAGAGCTATTCTCGGTGGCGATCGCCCGCGACCTCCGGTCGTTTATTGACTGAATGATGTTATGGTAAAGCTAGATGTCTAAATGGGAGGAGGTGTGTATGGCTTTGTCAGGGAGAGATAATCTAGTGTACTAAAGTAGAGAATAGAGAGGAAAGGAGCTGTCCAGCTGTGCTAATTGCGCCGGCAATAGTGATGGTGCTCTTCATTGACAGAATCTAAAGTAGAGAAGAGTGCACCTAAAAAAAAAACTGTGAGGGCTTCCCTAAGTTTTTCGTGATCCCTTGCGTCCGGTCCATCCATTCATGTTTTCAGAGAGCCGATATCCAATGCCATCCCATTCGATCTGCTACGAAAAAAGGGAGCAATGATGCAAAAGGCAAATGTTAGCCATGGTAAATCAAAGATGGACAGGATAATGAGAATGAGAGAGTTACCCAGCATTCGTCGTTGATAGAGGGCGAGTCGTTCGTGGTGCGGTGCTCATGTCGATGGAAAGACAAAAAAAGTGATCAAGAAGCAAAGAAGAACCAAAAGAATAGGATTGACGGAAAAGCGATTCTTGTAGTTAGAATCGGAGTTTGACAAGTCAGATTTCAAAGGCGAATGTCTCCAAGAGCGAGATCAAGAATGAAGATGAGACAAAAAGCAGTACTCTTTCCATACAACCATGATTCTATTAAAACAAACAAACCGGTATGATATACATGACAAGGATGATAAAAGTATATATAAATGTAAAGTAAATGAGGGAGGCGGATCATCCTAAAAGCTATTCTAGATCCAAGTAACCAAGCAGCCGGACTGATTCAAACCACGGTGTTGACAATGTCAAAGGCCTGCTTGTATACGTCGAGCAACTGCTTGCATTTTGATCGTTCCATAGCCATGACTTCGTCTTCTTGTAGGAGTTCGTCAAAGAGCTCCCGTTTGTAGAGAGAGGTGACCAGCCTATTTTGTACGGATTCCCGGGAGTGGTTGACGAGTAGATGCATAATGGACTTTGGCACGAGGTCTTGGATGTTCTTTCGGACAATGTTGAAGTAATTGGTGATTAATGTGCCTAATGGAATGTTCAGTCAAATACAGAGTCAGATTAGATAGGTTCAGGGCATATTAGAAGTTTTTTGGACTTACGGATAAGCTGGGTTTCGATTTCTTCCCTATCGGATACAGGGTAGGTTGTTTCTTCGCCGTTTCCATTTTGCAGTGTCACCTGTTCCATTTTCTTTTCGATTTCGGTTTCCATAAGAGTGGTGACGGACATAGGAGGGGCATATTGTTGTTGGTGATGATGATGGTTCGATAATCCATTTGGCATATCTGGCGACCCGTTGAGAGCTGGACGCTCAGCTTTACCGGCACCTCCAAAAAAGTAGTTGAGAAAGGAATCATGCTGACCTTGGCCATTTTCTCGAGGAGGGGATGATATACCGTCGATTGTTGTCGTGGTCGATTTATTGTCATCATCTATCATGAAGGCACCATTGGCTCGGACAGCACTTGATACGCTGTTCATGCTGGGTTGTCGATGAAGTCTACGTTTGGTATTACCGCTGCTGTCATGTTTCTTCTTCTTTCGTGATTCAGATTCCAGGCTGGACATGGCACCGGCAGCGCCCATAAAGTCGGGATGGTTGGTATTGATATAGGCACGTTCAATGGCGATGAGACTTTCCACATAGGTCGAAGTGGGCCCTAGTCTTTCCCGAAGTAATTCAGCCACTACTTCCACCAGTTTGGCCTGTAGTTTGGGGTATCGCATCAGTTCCTTTGAATGGAAAGAGTGAGTGGGTGGGCAAGTGGGCAACATGGTCATTTCCTTACCTTGTCACCAGAGTTATGACAGATCTTCATCAGTTCTTCATAAACCAGCTCCACACATCGTAGACTAGGGGTTTCCAGTAATTTGATTTGGGGCTTCACCAACAGATCAAAGGCAATTTCAGGAACAAACAAGGAGGGTCGTGGACCAGTGGAGTTACGAATGGCAGTTCGGATATCAGAGTTGGTTAGGTTCGCACAAGGAGGGATGGCAATAAGAGCATTTCCAAACACATTGTTGAAGATATAGTAGATCCGCGCCCCGCCGCATCTACAAGAAAGAGAAGATATGTCAAGTCATGGTAAGACGCCTTTCTCCACAACTTACAATTCCTTGGTTGACATTTCGGAGGAGGTACCGTCAATAGCAGCTACAAAGTCATTGGCAAACTTGGTCAGGAGTCTTAAGATCAACGATCCCTAAGAAAAGACAATTGCACCGCCGAGTTAGCCCCCTTTGTTCCTGGGTCCCTCTATATAAAAGTGATCCTACCCTGTGCATTGTTCCCGTCGTTAAAACAGGGTCTCCATATTGAGCGAGTTCATGTTGGGTTTGACTGACCAATGAGCTGAGTTTGGTGCGCAGTTCTGGTAGCTTGTCCTTGATATGGCTGAAGAGGATCTGATTCAGTTGCTTCGCCAGGTATTGAGTCCCACACCTTGTTGCTATGGCACGGTAAGAGGGATGTTGTCTAAAAAAGTCGTTTTCCGCTTTGAGTGCATCGGCCATTGGTTTGTTGGTCAATATATCTTGTTGGCTACGGTTGACAATACCAATGAATCCAAGTTTTAATGGGTATGACCGTCCAGTCAATATGTCCAGAGCATTGGTGCCAGCATCCATCAGATCCAGTTTTGTCAAAACACCGATTGTTCGTTTCCCTTTTTCAAATAAAAAGAGAGATTGGTCAATAAAGAGATGAATTGGAGCGGGGATACATACCTTCAGGGTCTACTTGTCGAGCCAATTTCAGACTGTCAGAGTTTACTAGATCCATGTTGGCAGGGGTCACAGCAAGAATGATACTATGAAATACCAGCGCAAATACGTCAGTGTCACCATAACAACCGTAGCAAGCCTACCTATTGGGTTTGGTGATATAATCCATCAAGAGTCCTCGTATTTGCTTTTCGATATCGTTGGGTTGATCGCCTATAACAAATTACACCATAGCCGATGCAAGCCAAAATGAGTTCCAGCTTTTCCTTTTGCCCACCATCACTTACCTATTGGGACCTTTGTTAGACCAGGTAGATCGACAAGAGTCAATGTGAGCACTCTGGGAGAGTAGATACGAAGATGAATAGGCATGCGAGAGATCCCCTTGTTGTCACCAGCCAGCCGACTTGTTTCCCCTTCGATTTCTCTACGAATCTCGGCAAAGTCGAAGAATTTCTTGTCCTGAGTGTGTAGGAATTCACCATATTCCGTTGCATCCGAACGACGACTTGTAATGAGTTGAAGGACCAAAGGCCGCCGAGTCACAATGCCGCTGCCACGGGGAAGGAAGTCTCGTTGGACAATGGTTTCCAAGACTGAGGATTTTCCGGAAGATTGGGAGCCGACTACCACTATTTGAGGCAAGTCAAGAGTTTCATGTGTGCTGATAGAAGAGACCACGGTTTGTAGCTTGTTGGTCAGCTGTATAAGATCTTCCATGGTATCAACGTACAGGGGCAAAATAAGAGAGACTGTTCAGTTGGTGTATGTAGGGGAGTATATAAGATGAATGGTAAAGAAGAAGTAATAAAGTGAAAAGAGGTATGGATCAAAAGTGAAGAAAGTAAAAGAAAGAAAGGCAGAACAATGTGGTACCTTTTTCTTTTTGTGAAAACATAAGCGGGGATTGAAAATTTCGATTGCATTCGGTGTCCCTGGAGCTTATTTTGACTCATATACATTGATCCCAGAACTGGATCCCAGAACTACGCATGGTCAGCCTTCGGTTCTGTAACACTTTCTTTGATGCATATGTCTTTGAGATATGCTAAACACAATTAGTGTACCTTGACACCTTGGCGCTTACACAGTCATGCCTCTTTGTAAGAGTCAAAAAGCAAGAGATAGCAAACAGTTTGGCGGTCATTAAAGGCTGGCTTCACGTCGATATGAATGGACTGATTTCCATAGATACATAGTTCTCCCATAGTCCTTCCTTATGCGTCCTATATACCGCCCAAAGCACTTTATTGATCGAACGAGGAAAGGGCAAAATTGTAAACTCCGCTTGGACGTCACGAAGGCGGGGCCCAACCATGGAAAATTAAAGTCAAAACATTTTTTCTTTGGTACTTCTTCTTTCCACTTCTTCCTCCCAAAATGATCGCTCCTATCACTGGCAAACTTCGAAACCAATTCTTCAAGGATCTCACCATTTCCCTCGTCCTCGGTGCTGCCGGTGGTGCTGCTTGGTGGAATCTCTATCACATCCCTAACGTCCAACGTCGTGATGCTTACTACGCCAAGTTGGAAGCTAGCAAATAAACCAACCGCCGTCTACATGAACAACAACTCCCATCCATCGTTTACCATCATTCATCTTTTCGACATTCATCAAGGACTTTGTATCTAGCTTCTTTAGCATCACATCAATAAACTCTTTATCTGGTCCCACTTTTTTTTTTACTTCTATGCACTGAATGTTATAGGCATGTTTTGCAGGGGATTGCTACAGACAGAACCATCCGGACAGAGCCAACCTGCGTATCCATGAATTTTGCGGATATGATAATAGATCCTGCCCACGCACTCCTCCAACAATGTGGCTCTAGATTTCAAACCCCGATTTGGCTACAAGAGCTTTTTTTCTGCCCATTCTTTATTTTTGCTCCTTCTTCCCCTCGTCATCACTTTTTTACCGCATTGTCATTATTTTTACTCCACGACGACAAACGAACGAACGAACTAACGAACGAACAAACGAACGAACAAACGGTAACTCTCCCCTTCTCACGTCTTGTTCATCTTTTGCGTACCATTACTAACACTTTTCCTTCTGCATCGTTCCCCTTTCTTTTGACACTAGATCGGCTGCAACGATGACGACGACAATAGGGACGACGATGATGCTAATGCCGACTCCACCACTGCTTCATGTCGCCCAAAAAGGCCCTTTTAAAATTATCAAATGTAAAAAACATGGGGAAACCCTCGCAATTTTTTTTTTGATGCACACACTTTTCTCTAGTAAATTCCGTAGTCATTGTACCGAATAAGTGCACTATCCCTTAACCCATTCGCAGCGCCTACTACTACTGATACTTTGGATAACACTGGTCTGCTCACCTCCTCCCTTTTCCTTAGCTCATTACACTAGATTAGTCACTCCATGACAAGCCCACTGCCATCCACTAGGAAACGTAGCATAGTCTCATTCAGTCAATAAAAAAATTACTTTAACACAGCTCCCTGACTTTGTTCTTTTGATTGAGCTTCAGCGATCTTGAAGACTTTGTAGCGGTACAAATCAGTTGGTGCGTCAAGCTCTGACCCCATTTTTTATTGTCATGGTGAGCTACTCATCTGTAGTTTGGTCTCTATAATGTACATGGTTTTGATATGGTTATGGATTGGATAAAAATCTTTGGAAGAGTGTAAAAGTAGGTTTTATTGATGCAACAGGACTAAAGGGCTATGGTACAGACTATGTTTGAGGCCGTAGTTAAGCTAATGTGTTAATGGCGACTGAGGGTAAAGGGAATGACTAAACTGCTGTAAACACCAAGCAAATGGAGATGGACAAAGACGGCCAAGCTGTGTAAAAGTATCAGTAATGGTAGCGGAAGAGCATTGGCAAAGAATTAGTATATTTTTATCAGTAACTTGGACTACGAGAATCTACAATGGAATGGGAGTGCACCTAAAAAAAAAGTTGAGACGGTTTCCCAATGTTTTCAGTAATCCCTTGCGTCCAACCCCTAATCCAACCCCATGTCCATCTTGTCCTGCTATCAGAGAGCCTATATCCGTTGTCATCCTAATCGATCTGCTAAGAGAAAAAAAGAGTGGTGATGGAAGGTGTTAATGTTAACAATGTAAGTGGGTAAGATACTGAAAAGGAGACTTACCTTTGCTGTCTTTATCAAGGGCGGTCATGCATAGGTTGATGTCAGAGAGGAAGCCATGGCAAAGCCGATGCTAAGAAAAAAGTGATGGGGAAGGAAAGAAGAAGTAAAAATACAGATTTGTGGAAAAAGTGGAGACTTGTAGCATTTGTCAAACGCCGCCCCATTTCCCCTCTCTCCACAATATCTTTAATGCCCGCAAAATTCAGGATCATGCGGCGGCATTTGAATACAAAATGTCAAATCCCCGCCCAACTTTTTTGTAAAAGTGCTCAGAACCCAGCACCCTTATTTGATCGTCCTCTTTCCTGTTTGTAAGTTTTCATCTATCCATCCATCCATCCATCCATCCATCCATCCATCCATGATTACTCACAACCCCATCTTATAGTACTTCTTTAAAAGTCCTCGAACAGTATATACATCATGTCGAAGCGAGAAGCCAAAGAAAACTACTTCCTCCGTTTGAAGGAATACTTGGACACCTACAGCTCCATCTTCATTGTGAACGTCGACAATGTCAGCTCCAACCAAATGCATCAAATCCGTCACTCTCTCCGTGGTGAAGGTGTTGTCCTTATGGGTAAGAACACCATGGTCCGTCGTGCCTTGAAGACCTTCGTTGCCGAACGTCCTGAATTCGAACGTCTCTTGCCTCATGTCAAGGGTAACATTGGTTTCGTCTTCACCAACAACGACCTGAAGGAAATCCGTGAAAAGATCCTCTCCAACCGTGTAAGTAACCCTCTCTACAATAGTGACAAGGGATATGATGACTGACACTGGGCTTTTATGAACTTAGGTCGCTGCTCCTGCTCGTGCCAACGCTGTTGCCCCTAGCGACGTTGTTGTGCCCGGTGGTAACACTGGTATGGAACCCGGTAAGACCTCCTTCTTCCAAGCCCTCGGTATCCCTACCAAGATTTCTCGTGGTACCATTGAAATCGTGTCCGAT
>LT554895.1:82115-95281 GCA_900079185.1 Absidia glauca
GAGAACTACCAGGCGCCCGAACAAGACTATCATGCAGGTTACCCTCCGGTGGATCCTCAGCAACAAGTCATGCATGATGGGTATTACTATCAACAGCCAGAGCAATGGAACCAGCAAGATCAATGGAACCAGCCAGAGCAATGGAGCCAACATCCACAACAGTATGTGGCAGATTCAAACTCACCTTATTACCAAGATCCGTATCTTAAACCCGATGCCGCGGACCATACCTATAAACCTAATGCAATGTGAAACCTTTTCTTCCCACATCATTGTACATTGTTCCCACCCCTTGTTATGTCTTTCCATCTGTCTCTCTCTCTTTCTCATCACCACCTTTTCAACTTTTTTTAGCATATTTTGGTCCTGGTTTATCCCCAATAAGGACACGGCGGAGTTTGAATTAAAACGATATCTCATCTTTCACTTTTTTCAAAGTTCCTGAATTTCTCTTTTACTTTTCTCACACTCTCTTTTTTGACATGGTCCATTTGAATCCTCTCTGTAATACACAGTCTCATTGGCTTCATGATGCTCCATTCCAAACTCCATCCACTGAATCTCTTCCCTCAAAAGCGGATATTGTCATTGTTGGAGGTAATGGTCGACAGGTGGGGAAACAACCTTGACTCATGAACACTTTTCTTACAAATGTAGGTGGCATTACTGGTCTTAGTACAGCATACTGGTTAACCCAACTCGATCCTGGTCAATCCGTTGTGGTGGTTGAAGCAAGAGGCTTGTCAAGCGGTGCCACAGGTAGAAATGGTAAGTCACTGGTCTTTTGTGTTTATTTCTCTTACTCACTCCTTTGTAGGTGGTATTATTTGTCCCGGGCTGAACGATAACTTTGATCGTTTTGTACAGAAATACGGAGAAAAGGATGCGGAACGGCTTGTGGATTTCGACTATCGAAACGTGGATATGCTGGCTCAGTTCCTGGAGGAACATGGTGACAAGGACAATGGCTTTTATGATCCTCAGATCACCTGGTTGGAACATGGGACAGTAAGTAGAAGATAGGCGTATGAGTCATAGGGCTCTATAATAATGGTGTGTCCTTTCTCTTTGCCCATAGATCTGTGCATGGACATCTGAACAAGAAGCATATGACGCAAGGTCCAGCGCCGAAGTGTTGAAACGACTCCGCCCGCATGAAGATGATATCAAGATCCTCAGTCCTGAAGAGGTCCAGACTCTTACTGGTCAAGCCAGCTTCAAGTATGGTGGGCTCCAAATCAAGCATACGGCGATCGCATGGGCGGCACGGATTGTGTTTTGTCTTGCTCGAGCGGTGGCTTCCAAGGTCCATTTGGCTACATATACCCAGGTCCTTCAAGTTCAAGCAACAGGTGGTGGTGGCCATCAAGTGATCACGAATCGGGGAGTCATCCAAGCATCCAAGGTGGTCTATTGTACAAATGCCTGGACAAAGTATCTCTTGCCTACCTTTACATCTCACCTGGTCCCTATTCGAAACCAAGTCATCAGTGTGCCTGTTGGTGGTGGTGGTGGTGGTGGTGGTGGTGGTGGTCCTGCCAAGATGAACTATGTCCTAAGCGCAGATCGAGGCTACCAATACTTATCTTATCGTCCTTATGATGACACCTTGATCTTTGGGGGCTGCCGCAATGCAACTGTAGGGTGGATGGAAC
The DNA here is from genome assembly GCA_900079185.1 of Absidia glauca. Lineage (NCBI taxonomy): Eukaryota > Fungi > Mucoromycota > Mucoromycetes > Mucorales > Cunninghamellaceae > Absidia > Absidia glauca. The sequence goes on from LT554895.1 coordinate 83,771, forward strand.
ATGAAGATGATGACTCTACTTTGAATCAGACGGTGTCTTGTCATTTGCGTGACCGGCTGCAGGATTACAAGTTCCCTCATTTCCCTCAACGTGAATGGGCTGGTACTATGGGCTTCTCTAAGCAAGACGGACTTCCTTTTGTGGGTCATCTGGCACATGTCCTGGGTGAACAGAAAGGGCAGGGCCTGTACATTGCTGCTGGATTCTCGGGTCATGGTAAGCAAATAGGAAGAGAAAGAGGCGGATGTGATCACTCAAATCCCTTTTGCTTTTGTATGTAGGTATGCCTCGCACTTTCCTTTGTGGTCGTGGTATTGCCCAACTGTTATCCAATCAACCTTTAGATAGTTACTTCCCCGAACAGTTTTTAGTAGATCATTCCTCTAGAAAATACTTACTTGATCCCACTAGTAAACTGTAAATAGACTCAATAAAAAGGTCCTTTTGTGTTTCAAATCAAAAGATCGATCATGTACAGTACTTGAACGCCTTTCTCTTTGTTGTTATATGCAAGCTACATATGACTTTTGTAGGATGAATGTTTACGTACCAATCAAGGACCACCGACGTTGCCATGCCAATGGGGACATCATTCATTCATAGTGTCACACAAGATGTCTGCAAGTTTAAACTCCGCCAGAAAGCCCTATCTTTGGTTGCATGATGGTGGTGGGAAAAAAAGGTCTCTTGCGATCAAAAGACAACTCTGTAGATGATGTCAATAGGAAAAAAAAAACGATGTAGCAAAACAGGGTTTGTCACGAGTTGCCTAGGAAACTAGCATCCTCTAAAGACGTCTATCTCGCCCCCCCCCTCTCTCTTTCTCTTACCCCGACTGGCATCAGTCAGCTAGGCAGCAGCAACCCCTGACATACGTAATAGACTGTGAAGGGTAAATGAGGGATTCATGACGAGGATGATTCGCAAAAGGTGATCCGCTTTAAAGTCAACTTTAAACTTTGGAGGGGAGAAAAATTTGGCGCTAAACCAAATATAAAAAGACGGAGGTGAAGACGTATTTCTTTCTTTCTTTCTCTCTCTCTCTCTTTTGCCACAATTGATTCTTTTTTCTTCTTCCCTTTTTTAAACTCTCTCTTTCTCCCATCCTTCTTCTCCTCTTTGCTCGACTAGACTTTTGACACTAACCATGTCTTCTCCCTTGCCCGTCAATGCGAAACAAAACTGGAGTCATGGTGACAATGACGGTGTGTCGGCTGCCTTCCCCAGTGACGCTTCTCTCTCCAGCTCTTATGATCGAAACCGCACGACCGCAAGATTAACCTCGTCTCCTGTCCCTCCCAACTATGCTGGTGGCACTTCACCTCCGAATGGCGGCGGTGGGTTTTTCGAAGATGGACTCTCCCATCGGTCGTATGGCAGCACCACTGATCTACAACAAGTTCCGAGCAATCATAGCGGCACCACTGGTCTCTTCCGCCCCATGTCCACTCCTACCTACAACCATGAAGATAACACTGTCTCCGCCGATCTCACAGACGATAGGATCGCCAGGGTGGTGAAACGACATTTGGCAGGCGCTTCCTCTCCCACCGGCTCCAATCGCAGCAGCTCTCCCAACAACAAAGCGGGGCTCTCGCGGGTCAGCACCAACCATTCTCACCATAGCAACAATCCAATCGACTGGGAAATGGACGAAAATGCCGGCACGTCGTCTTCCTTGGTCGCCAATGCACATCAGCTCCCGGGCGGGGCCATCACGTACGACCTCTACAAATGGGCCGAAGATCAAGATATGGAACAGATCAAACGCCAGCGGTCGCAATCCATGTATATCCCTCGCCAAGAACCCACCGACCCTGCGCTTGCCCGTTTGAAGGATCCTGGAGGCTTCCGACGTCATTTTATTGTGGATAAGGCCGCCCGCGAAGGCAAGCAGCCGCCCCATTGGATGACTCGCACGTTCGTCGACTTTTTGGCGCTCTATGGCCATTTTGGTGGTGAAGATCTCAGCGACGATGAAGGTGAAGAAGACGACGATGAAGGTGCGGTGGAAGAAGGTGCGGCGGGGCTGCGTCCAGGTGATGGCGGTGACGACGGCGAAGAGGATGATGAAACGTCTCCGTTGATTCGAAAGGCCCAGGCGAATGCGGTCCAAGGCACAGCAACTCCCTCCAAGGCGGTCTTTTTATTGCTAAAGTCTTTTGTGGGCACAGGTAAGAGAGGTGAATGCTCTTCTCCGCGCTTCTGTTCCTCTAACAATGATATCATTCTTTTGTATCTAGGCGTCATGTTCCTTCCGAAAGCGTAAGTGTGGGACGGATATCCAAGTAGGGAAACGATCGGATCTGAAACTTGACCCTTACTTTTTTTTTTTTCAGTTTCTCCAATGGTGGTTTGTTTTTCTCGACGGCTCTTCTGTCCACCATCGCCCTAGTCTCTCTCTACACCTTTTTACTACTAGTTGAAACCCGAAACAAGGTCCCGGTTTCGTTTGGTGATATTGGTGGGATCCTTTTTGGCAAGTACATGCGAATGGCTGTCTTGATTGCAATCACCTTCTCTCAGGTAAGTTACAAAAGGAAGGGATATAAAAGGATCTCGGTTTCTCATCGTCTTTGGTATGTTATAGGTCGGCTTTGTATGTGCATACATGATCTTTGTCGGCGAAAACTTCCAGTCCCTTATTGAAACCATCTCAAAGTGCGAAGTCCGGGTACCACTTTCGTACCTGATTCTCGGGCAAATGGCGATCTTTGTCCCTCTGGCTATGATTCGGAAAATCCAAAAACTCTCTGGGTTTGCCCTGATTGCCGACCTCTTCATCTTGCTTGGCTTGATCTACCTATACTACTACGACTTCCTTACTTTGGCAACACAAGGGGTGGGCAATGTGGAATGGATCATCAATACGAAATCGTTCCCCATGTTTATTGGCACGGCGGTCTTTACATACGAAGGTGTTGGTTTAGGTAAGCCAGGAAAGAAACGGTATCTATAAACTGACTTTTTCTCTCACTCACATAGTGATCCCTATCACCGAGTCCATGAAGGAACCCGAAAAGTTCCCCAAGGTGTTATCGTATACGATGCTTGGTATCACCGCCGTCTTCCTCTCTGTCGGCTTCTTCTCTTACATGGCCTTTGGTGATCAAGTGCAGACGGTGATCCTTCTCAACTTACCAAGCACAGCCGCGGTCAATACGGTGCAAGCATTGTACGCCCTTGCCATCTGCCTCTCGATCCCTCTCCAACTCTTCCCCGCCATCCGTATCACCGAAAACGCCCTCTTCTCAAAGTCTGGAAAGCACAACCCCATGGTGAAATGGCAAAAGAACATCTTCCGCTTCGTGGCTGTCCTGGCCTGTGCTTGTGTGGCCATCGTAGGGTCAGGTGATTTGGATAAATTCGTGTCCCTCGGTAAGGAAAATGAAAAAAAGGTGTGAAAAAGATTCGCTAACGGGTTGTTGTTTTTGCATAGTCGGATCTCTTTGCTGTGTGCCCCTCTGCTTCATCTTCCCTCCTCTCTTCCATCTCAAGGCAATCGCATCCAGTTGGCGACAAAAGGCTATTGATATCACAATTTTGGTGTTTGGTGTTCTTTCCATGACTTATACGACAGGAATCACCATCGCTCTTTGGTCCCAGAGTGGCACTGAAGTCCCAATCAGCCGCTGTATCCCTTAGACATCGTATAACTGGCTCAAATGATCCGTTATTTAGTCCTAGTAGTAGTGATAGCAGGTTTTATATTTATCATGTATCGATACCTCCTCGTCTTTAATAAAAGATTTTTATTTCCTCAAGCTTTTGTCTTTTCTCGCTGGGCTATGATATGTTATAAATGCCTGACTGGTAGGGTGCTGTATTGTCTGCTATGGGCGATGATTAGCGACGATTCATGCAAAAAGATGGCCCAAACATTCCGTTTTGAAACTCCGGTAGACCATCTCGTTGATATATTTCATCCAGCCAACATGCCTCACCCGATTACATCCTGAAGGTTCAGTAGAATCTTAATGTTTGACAAAAAAGGATGGGGATGGGTATGTGTGTGTGTGTGAGTAGAGGGGAAGGGAAAAGCTATTTTACAACTCCGTCATGCGCCATGTACTCAACCCTTCCATTACTCAAATACAGCGTAGTCAAAACTTCATAGAATGCATCAAGTAACCAATTTTATTCGATAACAATAAGTCTTCAAATGTGTGTGTATGTGCGTGCGGGAGTGGTGTGGTTGAATGAATGAGACTATGATTAAGCTATCTATCTAAGTTTACGGCACAGGCCTTGCCATGGAGAGACTAATGTAGTGTGATGGTCTAGGGAAATGGAGAAGGGACAACATGACAGCGGTATCAAAAGAGTTAGTGGTGATGGACACAGGGATTGAGCCAAAGGATAGTGCACATTATCGGTACAATGGCTAGGGAATCTACTATGGACAAGATGAGTGCAGAAGAAAAAAAAATTCAAGGGTTTCCCCATGTTTTTTACATTTGAAAATTTTAAAAAGAGCCTTTTTGGGCGACATGAAGCAGTGGTGGAGTCGTCATTAGCATCGTCGTCGTCTCTATCGTTGTCGTCATCGCTGTAGCCGATCTAGTGTCAAAAGAAAGAGGAACGATGCAAAAGGCAAAAAGTTGGTAATAGTAAGCAAAAGATGAGAAAGATGCTGAGGGGGGGGGAAGAGTTACCGTGTGTTGGTTTGCTCGTTTATCGTGGTCGTCGTCGTTGGGGTATGCTAATGTCGATGGAAAAAATAAATGTATGAAGAAGCAAAGAAGAAGCAAAGAGAAGGAATGGTGAGAAAAAAGTGCTACTTATAGTGTTTTCAAACCCCGGCACGCTATGGCCCAATTTACGCCTGAAGATGGGTCATTCCTCGATCGTCAGGCTCGTCGTTTGGGCACACTGATGGTGCTGTATCCTCATTTGGGGAATCCTTAGCCGGGATGAAAATCTTCCTCTGGCAACGAAACGAAGACACCCCTTGTGTTCCCCTGGTTTTATTTCAAACCCCGCGGTACCTGAAAACGTCGTGCATGCATGAATTGGTATTCAAAAGAGATGATATGTTTATTCAAACGTGATAAAAGTGTATATAGAGAAAAGTGTGAGTGTTTGTGTTTATGAGCAGAGAGAGGGAGAAAGAATAAACAGTGACGGTAATTACTTTGTATGAAGGGGGATGCTATTCACACTAAGGAAAAGGGGGTGATATTAAGAGAGTAATGAGTTGTAGTAAAGAGTATATATGTAAAGAGCCCATGTGAGGCCATTATCCCCTAGTTTATAGTTAATTGCCGTGGGTAGCTTTTGCAGTTGATCGATGGGTGAGTCCATTCGGTGCAGACCTAAAGAGAAATGTTGAGCGAAAGACCGTTGTCAAGAGAGCCCTGTCATACATTACCTTTTACGAAGATCATCCTTTTCCAACACCGGGGTATCTTCTTCTTCATCATCAGAGCGCACATCAGACGCATTCTCGGTAAAAACGATCTTGTACAAGACCTTGAAGATCATGGCAGTCCAGAACAGAATCAAACAATAGAGACCCAGCATCAAGCCAAAGATGATATAGACGACAAAGTGAGGGAACCACCAGCCTTCAAGTGGCGCCAACCGGAAATTCACATATAGATCAGGTTCAGTCCATGTAGACACCATGATGCATCCATAAAGATAAACCCTGGTATACATCCAAGAGACCAACATCATCACAAAGGTAGTGTTACAAACGATCCCCGGACATGTGTAGTTCAGAGCCTTTGCAAGCTAAAGACAAACAGAAGGACGTTAGATGCTATCCTTGTTATCCAGTTCCACCATTCTCTCTACACTTACAGCAAGCACAGCATCCGGTAGATCCATACAGACAAAGACAGCATTTCCAACCCGAGTAAAGTTACATAGATAACTGGCAAAGATCAAGAGCAAGGTGTTGATATGATGCATCACCAATTCACGATAGTCTTTACGAGGAGCTTCGATCTGAAGGACAAAGATCTGTTGTAGCCAGTATGCAAATTGGACCAAATAGTAGTACTTGAATGCCTCGGTGTAATCAGTCACGGGATAATCGATCCAAAAGTAGCGAGTGTTGAACCACCATTCTGATCCATACATCACGGCCTGGACAAAGAAGATGAAGCGGGTGAGTTTCTACACCACACCCTCCTTAACGATTTACCCCCAGATCTGCCCCCCCATCTCTCTCATCACCTACCACCCACCCCCTATAGTTATAGACAGTAACTTACAATCCCAGCAGTACAGCTACTAGTGTAATAGATGAATGACCAAGCCTGTTCACAAAACCGATCGTATTTCTTGGGAGATACTTGACACCAGCGAGCCAAAGGCAACAGACAGTACTTCATGAATCCCGCCCGAGCCGCCGTAAACACACAGATATAGAAGAAGAGAAAAGTCAGGTCCCAGTAACTTTTTTCAAACCGTCCGTCTGAGCGCTGATTGCTGATAAAGATAAACCGATCAAAGAAGGGCAGTTGTAAAAAGTAGCCCACTACTACAAAAGCAATCACTTTGGAAGGGATTTCTATCAAACGAGAGGCAGAGATGAAGGGCGAGAGAGATCCCGGTGAGTAAGAGGGCCTGGTTGTCTTTGTGCTACTCCTTACCGATTTGATTCTGGGCAAGGTGGTTCATGACTTGCTTGAAGGTGCGAGGTTGTGCTGCTCGTTTCGATTTCTTCATTGGTTGTTTCACTGTCATGATGTAAAAATGGGATTGAGAGATGAAGAAAGAAGAAGCGGAGCAAGTGACAGAAGCCGCTCTCTTAAATGAAGCCGACGGCGGGGATTGAAAATTTTTATCAGAAGGGCGGAGTTCAATGGTGGTGGGACAAGAAGGTTATCCTTCATATGATTACCCAGATATAAAGGAGACAGGAAGGAGGAAGGAGGAATAGAATTGCAAGGGATAAGGGAGAAGACAACAAGTAAAAGTGAAAAAGAGAGTATTACAACTGTTTATTCGTCATACATGCAAACAAACACACTAGAGTAATTACTGCCTACTAAGCTATTTATTCCTTGTCAAACTGCCATGCTGGTTCTGGAAGTGTCAAGGGGCAATCACTACGAGGGATAGACAGGTTGGCAAATTGATGGAAGGTATTGGCTTGTTGATCACGGCGAGTCAAATAAGGAGTTCCAAATAAAGCGTGTATGGTGCTACTGACTGATGCATGTTCCAGGTGATGCGCTCGAGGCAATACCGACCCACGTTCAATCCATGGACTAATCAAAATAGCTGGCACACGAATACCTAATTGAAATGAAATGAATTAGCTCATTAACGCTGATCCTAACCCCCCCCTCTTTCCTCCAAACTCTTACCTAGTCTTGTAAAATCAAACGTAGGATCCACTAGGCCATCAGGATTGACCACATTGTCAGGTGGTGGGACATGGTCATAGAACCTAAATACCAACAGTTACATCATATACATATCCCCTCCCCTTCACTTACCCTCCATGTTCATCCCATACCAATACAAGCAACATGGATTCCCATTGGGGACTACTTCGCACCGCTTCATACACCTGCTTGTAAAACAATTCACCTCGTCGAAGATCATAGTACGCATTGGCACGAGGGTGCTGGTCATTACGCAACCGGTAGTCCAGGCCAAACATTGCAGGTTCCAGGTACACATAAGAGCCCAGGGTGCCCGCTTGACAATCGTTATAAAAGTCCTCCATCGATCCGTGCTTTTCGAGCTTGGCGGGTTGGCGGAAGTACCGAAATAGTGTGGTGTAGGGGAAGGGGCCGGCCGTGTAGATGCCATACGGAATACCCTGTTGATCCATGCGTTCAAAGATTGTCGTCATGTTGTAGCCGATCTTGGGAATGTCATTGTTGACAATGCCGCCTGATGTTGCTGCATGAAGAAAGTTGCGATTGGGAAATGTTGAGCCTGAGGGAAAGAAAAAGAGAGAGAGAAAGAAAGAAAGAAGGAAAAATGAGACCACCTTTCTTTCGACCGACTTGGCGGAGTTTAAACGTAACTTTCCCACGCCGACATCTTAAGCTTGTCTCTTTCAGGAACCAAAAAAAAAAAAAAAAAGAGGCCTTACCTGGCACACTTGAAAACCATCGCTACCCATAAAACACACCAAGTTAGAACAGCACACACACACACACGCCTACTCCACCACTTACATCAGAAATAGCATACTCTTTAGCCAGGGTGTATAGAATAGGCAACGTCGAATGGTTAAGCCCACGCATGATTTGAGGAGCGTATTTCGGATCCCGATACCTGATAAAGTTGGAGAGGAATCCACCCATGTTCGGTTTCGATGACTTTTTAGGCGAATGACCAAAGGGTACATTGTAAATATGCTGGTTGTTATCATAGATGAAGTTTTCCGGCTCCTGTGTGCTGATGCATGGAAAGGGATGTCATGGGGTTGGATGACAAATACATGTACGCTCTATTTAGTCATTGGTCGTCAACAGTACCTCTTCTACAACTCACTGAAAAAGTCCGTCGTGGGTCACACAGATACGCTGCGTACTTTTATCGATGAGTTCCATGGTATTACACATGGATGCATTCGAGCCATCGACCCTTGCGTCGAGTTCCTGGTATTGACCTCTTTGTGAGAACCTTGGTTAGTGAATCAACAGTAGATGGCTGCACCAAAAAGACACTTACAAAAAGTGATCAAAGCTGTGGTTCTCCATCATCAGGACCACCAATGTCTTAAGTTTGGACTCGGGAGCTCCGCTTGTTGCGGAGTTTGAAATAAACAAGCAGTAGAATAGCATCGCCAAAAGTCCCCGCATTGTCGACAAGTGGAATAGACGGATTGAAGAGAGAGAGAGAGAGTAGCAAAAAGAGGGTATACTTTTATATGGGCATCACTACGGGCATCAGTGTATGGCTGATGTTTATGATAGTTCTCTCTCCTTTTGATGGAATCGGACAGATATGATGATCAAGGAAGCACCCAGTGACGAAGATTTCCCAAATCTAGTTTTGCATTGATGAGATTGAAAATCGCCTGCTTATTAATGTGGGTGGCTTTTTCATTGGTGGAGAGAGAAAAGCATCAAAAGCAGAAGCTGGGGTCGAAAATCCTTTTTTCTTTCCTCTTTCACTTTCCTCTTTTTATTTCTTCACACCTTTATACAATACTATGGGTCTCTTATCTCTGGGTACGCCTCTCCACTGGAACGACGCTCACAAATATGCCGACCATGTGCGCACCCATGGCATCGACCAATTCTTGACCATTTACAAGCAACGCAAAGATCAAAAGAAGCAGAATTTGCTGTGGGGTGATGAGGTAATGGACCCTTTCTCTTTTTGTTGGAAAGGGCGTAATACTAACGTCCTTGCTTAGATAGAATACATTGTCGTGAATGTGGACGAAGAAAAGCACAACACCAAGTTATCTCTGCGCGTGTTTGATATCCTGCCTGGTTTACAACAGCCTGAGCTTGACTACAATGCTGGCAAGACAAGGTAAGGCGGGAGGATGGGGTAGAGCATAGGAGATATGCAAGGGTCCTCTTCTAATAACGGAAGGTTTTTTTTACACTTTAGTGAAGCACCACCGGCGTTATGGCGGCCTGAATATGGACGATACATGTTAGAAAGCACCCCTGGGCTACCCTATGGAGCGACCTTCCGTGACCTTGTCCAAGTAGAAACCAACATGAAGAGCAGAAGACGGCTGGCCAAATCCGTGATGTATCCTGGCGATGTACCTGTGACTTTGGTCAACTATCCTCGCCTCGGTTGTCCTGACGAATTGATTCCCGCTCATGAACCGAATGGTCAAGCTTGTCAAAGTATGTTTGTGCCTGATGAAATCATCAACCCTCATGCTCGATTCCCGTAAGTATTCAGTTGCCCTTCTTTCCCTATATGATCTAACCTTCCTTGCCCTGTTTTATGATAGCACATTAACAGCCAATATCAGACGCCGCCGTGGCTCCAAGGTGGAAATCAATATGCCGATCTACCACGATACCAACACTCCTCGTCCATTCATTGACCCTACTATTCCTTGGGATCGGGACATGTTTGATCATGATAAGGAGGCGAAACTAGGCGCTGCGAAACCTGATCACATACACATGGATGCCATGGCCTTTGGAATGGGCTGCTGCTGTCTTCAAATCACTTTCCAGGCGTGTAATATCGATGAAGCTCGACGATTGTATGATCAACTTGCACCTGTAGCTCCGATTATGGTAAGAAGCAAAGGATGGGACAAACAGGAGGACTGACTCGGTTTAACAATGTATAGTTGGCATTGACAGCTGCCACACCGATCTTCCGTGGTTACCTTGCCGATGTCGATAGTCGCTGGAATGTCATTGCTGCCAGTGTGGACGATCGAACTCGCGAAGAACGTGGATTGGATCCCCTGAAGAACAACCGATGGGTCATTAACAAATCTCGGTACGACTCTATCGATACCTATATCTCCACCGACGACACATACAAAGACAAGTACAACGATCTCGACCTAGTGTATGACAAGGATATCTACAACAAACTGACAAACGACGGTGTCGATCCTCTGTTGGCTCGCCATCTTGCCCATCTCTTTATTCGGGACCCCTTGGTCATCTTTGAAGAACTGTTGGAACAAGACGATTCAAAGTCATCGGATCATTTCGAGGTAAGCAAAGGAAACGTACGGGGCGGAGGGGGAAAAAAAAACTAACTAACTCTCGTTCTCCTCTTGGATAGAACCTTCAATCTACAAACTGGCAAACCGTCCGCTTTAAACCACCTCCACCAAACTCTGAAATTGGCTGGCGTGTAGAATTCCGAAGTATGGAGGTCCAACTGACAGACTTTGAAAATGCTGCCTTCTCAGTGTTTATTGTGCTTCTAACAAGAGCCATTCTCAGCTTTGGTTTGAACTTTTATATCCCCATTTCAAAGGTAGGTCATGACAATAGGCGGTATGTTTCTTGACTCACTTGACACACTTTGCTTTAGGTTGATGAAAACATGCGAACGGCCCATCATCGTGGTGCTGTGACGAACGACAAGTTTTACTTTAGGAAAAACGTCTTTACATGTAAGTTACAGGAAATGCATTGCAAACGGCGGGTGTCTCTAATCATTTTCTTTTATGTATAGCCAAATCCACAAACGATGACGACGATGCCTTTGAACAAATGACGATGAACGAAATCGTGAACGGACAACCCCAGGAGGATGGTTTCCCTGGCTTCATCCCCTTGATCCACAATTACCTGAACAGCACAAACATTGATATCGAAACACGCTGCAAGTTGACAAAGTACCTGGATCTGATCAGCCGGCGGGCAAGTGGCGAACTGATGACGGGGGCCACCTACTTGCGACAATTGGTGATGCAACATCCTGACTATAAACATGACTCGGTGGTGTCTTCTTCCATCACTTATGATATTGTCAAGGCCGCAGATGATATTGCTGAAGGAAAACTCAGGGTGCCTGAACTGTTGGGTGATTTTGATCCATGAGGGGTGGATTCGTTCGTTAGTTATAGTTGACACTTTTTTTTTTTTT
>LT554895.1:219184-235201 GCA_900079185.1 Absidia glauca
CACCAAGACCAGGGGAATCCGTGAATTGCGACAAAAACTTGAGGCGGCGCTGTTCTTCGTCGAGCTGTGTTTTAGCTTGAGGAGCATCACCGAGACTACCAGGCATGCTAAACCGTCGTCCTGAGAGAAACTTGAGTTCATCCATCATCTTGCCACCTTCGTCACCGCTGATGCCGTCATCGCTGGCGCCACTGCCAACACTTCCCGGGGTATCCGTTGCTTTTGATGCTGTTGCCTTTTTTCGAGTCGATTTGAGAGCGTTGCGTATATTGCGTCGGCCAATGGCGATGGCGTTTTCCACCCGTAGTCGGTTCCGGATCATTGCTATCTTGGGCCAAGTTTGGAGTTGCCCTGATTTCATGAGTTGCGTCAGTCGTTCATCGTCCGGATCCGCCAAGATGTAGAACCAATCAGAGATTCCTGCTTTGGGCTAAAAAAAAAATCATATCAGGATGCATTCTATCCGCTTGTATGGCTGTTACTTACAAGAATAGTGACATCGCCGTCGAATTTCTGTAGCCAAATGGAGCTCCAGTCTTGATTCAGCACCCTCGGTAACAAGTCCAGATCACGCAACACTTTGAGCCATTTCGATAAGTCTAGTTTGAGCAATTGTTCGATTGTAGATGCCAAGAATCCCCCGCGCCTAGGTACAGGGTTAATCGTCAGTTAACTTTGTCTCAACCTTCTTTCTCCCCTATGCTTACCATCCTTTCCCTGAGCGATGAGTCACTGGTCGTCCCGGGCTTCCTTGGTTGGCGTAGAAAAAGATGTGTATATGAGGATTCACCTGACTGACAATGGCATAGTTGACGTTAAAGTGATTGTGCAATGCTTGGGCGGGGATATCGGATCGTAGACTTCCATCTTTGAATCGGTGACCGTAGTTGTAAGGGACGAGATGTTCAGAATTCGGGACCTTTTGCATGAGCACGACAGGATTCAAGATCTATCAAAAAGGTAACACAAAGAGTCAGGGACGATTATCAGATCCATCGAGTTCTTACCCCTGGAATTGCAGCTGAAGCCAGGACAGCGCTCCAGATAACGCAGTTGGGGGCCGTGATATAATTGAGAAGCTTTGAGGGAGAGTGTTCATCATAAGGGACCACCGAGATGTTGAAGGTGCGTCCAGTGCGTTCATAGGCTTCCTTGAATGTCAGCGAGCCACGGGTAAACCACATTGCATCACGACACCACTGTTCCGAGTCAAAGATGGCGCCTGTCGTAGCATATCGTTTCAGTTTCTTGGTCCACGAGTCATGGGAGATCTTGATCCGTTGGGCGAGATCGGGTACGAGCACCTGTCGAAGCTCCTTGTCCGTCCGTGTACAAACGATGGCACCCATTAGTGACCCAGCTGAAGTACCAGTGATGATAGAAGGGAGAAGGTTTTGATCCAAAAGCGCCCTGATCACCCCCAGATGGAAGTAACCGAACCCTGCACCTCCAGAGAGACAAAAGGCTGAGCGACCATAATTCTTCGAGTATAAGCGGAAGGCCAATCGTTTGTCCTCCATACTGACATGAGGGCTGTCCACAAGAGTTTCCATTGATTTGGTCACTAATTATCATATGATACCTTACAGTCAGAACCATCCTAAAGACATCCTGTTTTTGTATGCTTACCTTCATCCACATAGTCATCGATCAGATACTTTGTTCCCAGATAAGTGTTGCTGTAGAGTTTGGCGTTTTCAATACCAGCAAAGTTTTGTTTAAGGCAGGCATACAAAACGTCCTTGAGGTGGTTGGCACTTTCGGCATCCGTTCGTCCACGATACAGTCGCAAATGCTTGATGACCTTTTGGATCAGGCGATAATCATAGTAGCCGTATGTTGGGTTTCGTTTCCATTCCTCCTTGTTCATATGATCGTCCAGGTCCTTGGCTGCTGTGCACCATTGTTCATACGTCGTCGAGTTGCGGAGATGGTTGCGTAGTATCCGTCGTTTGCCTCGCCTACATGTATAAAGAAAAACGTGGATTCCCCATTCTAGTGAGTACGAGGAGACAGTTCTCTTTTCTAGACACTTTACCAGCTGAATAGACTTTCCCATATTCGAACGGATTGTCGTAAACCAAGGTATAAGGAGAGCTCCACAAACATGATACAGCCAATGATAAACTAGCATAGAAGAGAAAACAGTTGTTAGTGAGCTGATACTGTTGAACTGTTACTTACAATAAAAGGGTACTTGAGAAGCGTATGAGAGAGACCATTGGGCGAGCCTCCTTCCACCTTGTTCTTGGTTTTCTTCGATAAAGGCATGAGTTCACTGGATGCTGAGATATGTTCGGGCCCAGAATCACTGTTGAGGTTGAGTGGATCACAAGAGAGCGCTCGTAAAAAGTCTGTGACATGTTCTTCATCGACATGTTCCAAAGAGAATTCCGAAGGAGCCACTGTCGTCGACCTTGATTTGCCGGCCTTTGTAGATTTCTTCTTGTTGACGGTGGAGGTGGTATACCATGGAGTCGATCGCTGGGAAGGGGTTGACTTGGACTTGGATGGTGAAGGAGGCGTTGTGTCTACACGATGATCTTTCCCAGTAATGGAATCTGCTAATCGGTTAATGTAATTGTTCATGAGAAGAGAGAAGAGAGGCAAAAGAATAAAAAGTACGAAAATCTTACCTTTTAGTTCCAGCGGGGTGGCGGGGTTTGAAATAATAACCCCAGTCGCAATGCATTGGTAGCATGATTGGATCTGAAGCTCGATGATCCATCTGCTACTGTCAATCTTGCCCTTTACATCATTGTTGCAATTGCAGCGGATGGTTGCTTCATATCAAGTAGACCCTCAAACTATATACTAGGTATCGTGTAAACCCTTCATTAATGCAAAAAACAACATAGTGCATCTTATGCAAACTCCGCCGATCCGTCTAAAAGGCAAAGCGTTTAAACAAACCAAGCGATCTAATCCAAACTAGGGGGGGTTTTATTGAGAAGAGTCATCATGTGGGGCTAGTACTAACTATGTTTTTATCTTGAGCTTCCAATGGGTTTCCAAATCCAGGGATGCGAGGCTTTTTGCTGGGAGCTTTTGCAAGGACGGTTGGGGAGTCCTGTTTTCTTTTCGGGAGGGGGACTTGGCAAGGAGGAGGAGGAGGAAGATCATGTTTTGTAAATGCCAGATGCGATGTATCAGGGCCGTTCCTATCAATCAACACCATACCCATGGGATTTTGTGTTATGAGAGTGCGAGGTTCAAATGTGCTGAGAAGGGCGGTGTAATCGTCATCATCATCCATGGCGGAGGCTTTGATCTCATCGTGGTTTTTGTCGTAAAAGTCCCGCATGAGGGTTTGGAGCTCGTCATCGCCGGAATCCGTAGTTGTCCTTTGAGAATCCTGGTAAGGAGGGCCCTTCTCCACGCAGAGGTCTACATTCATAGATGTCATTTGAGAGAATAACTGAGAAGATAAAGGAAGAAAGCAACATTTAAAAACAAATCCCGCCTGTCACTTTTTATTCGCTATCTTTTGGAAGGGGCATTTCTATCTAACCATGATTTTGATCTATCTAAGTCTTCTTGTTCATTTTCTAAAGCCTTGATGCACCAGTCCAGTCCGTACAGTCCATCACAAGAGGTAAACAGAGTATCCGCCAAGAACCGCATCCGTGTCACCTTTGCATCCACGCATAAATGTAGTACCGGCCGAGGAGTGGGCATTGCCAATTGAATCGTCAGCTTTTTGATGATGGGGATCAAAGCACTTGCTGCCGTATTTGCATCCTGAGGTGAATTTGACCCTGTAGCACAATGCTATGGAAAAGAGACGATCAGTTCACTTGCAACCTTTTACTATATGTCTTGAGCTTTACCATGTTCTGACACCAAGAATGGCCACATCCCATCGTCATTTGGCCGTGTAGTTTTCTTGCCACCCTTTGCACCAGTTTGACATTTTTTGGATCATCTTCCGTCACCCAGAATGGCCCAAAGCAATATTGGCATAGTCCTAATCGATTGTTGGCCCTAGATCGAGTGCATTGTTGATTACTGCAGAGAGGAGGCAGCTTTTGGTTCTGACGGGTCACTTGGTGGATCTTGGCATGGACAGGCACATCCTTGATGGTGATCGATTTCTGGCATTTCTGGCATGTGATCGTTCGAGACCCGCAGTAGCTTTCGTGGCCATGTAATCCCAGCAGCCGGTCCCGTGCATCAGTGGACACCGGTCCTTGTACCACCAAGTTCTATAAATCAGAGTAAAGTGCCTTTAGTCATTGTCCTAGTCATCTCCCTCTCTCTCTCTCTGTGCTTACGTGACAATAACGACAGTTGATTAGCCGTTCAGAGCAGATGGTTCGTCGATGTTCTGCCAAGGCTGGTAAGGATGGTAGCTCGATATGTTCCGTACAGTGATCACAAGAGCGTTTGGTATGATGGTAGTCCGTGTGTTTCGTTTTGGCGTCTAAAGATTCCCCGGTGGTGAGACATTGATCACAATGCCAGTGTTGCTGTTGATCTTGGTCGCCCTTCTTGAATATCTTGCCACACCCCCAAGGACACAGTATGTTGTTTCGTAGACAAAAGTTCTCGTGCAATGGTAACGTCCTTTCAGGCACCCAGGTTTGACAGTTCCCACATTGTCGCTTTCCCGTATGATCTTCTTCCATAGGAGTATCTTCTAGCGGTATTGATGTTGATGTCGATGTTGATGAAGACCATGACACCACGCAATCGGTATATCCATGTATTCCCACATATACAGAGCCATCCTTTCCGTCTGCTGGTTGTATCACTAGTTGTCGCTCCGAATCCGATGACAGGTCGCCCCATGTATAATTGTCTATAGTCGGCCGTCGATCGTATCCCACAACCAAATCTATACAAAGAGGTTGATTAGTAAAAGGTACAAGGGGACACGTAACCACTTGATTTGTCATCTCCATCCTTCTCTTACCTGCATCCCCACTGCTAACCTTCAACGTTATATACAACTGTGATGCCTTTCCAGTATCCAAAGTCCAATATCGGTAGTCGTTTCGTGAGATGGGGATATCCTGTATCTGTTGATCAAACGTCACTTGAGTCGTCGCTTGCCCCTGTTGTTGAGTAGAAGAGTGAGCTGAAGTCGAGGCTGAATCATCCCCATTACTGTTAACCGTGGTCGTCGTCATCGTAGCTTGATAAGGCTCCAAGTCAACTTCGAGATCCGTATCATTCACCCCCACAGCTTCTCCAGGTTTCAAGTCCACTACAAGGAAAGGGTATCGTTGAGATCCATAGCGGCAAGTCAAGGTTTGGCCAATCGTGAGTGTGTTGTAATGTTGTCGCAAGTGAGATTCCAAGGCTGCTCGATAATCCATGATTTCGCTATAGTTGTCTGTCAAAGGTCGCAGTTTCGCCCAAGTCCCTTTAGGTAAGATCTTCCACTGCACCACAATACGTTGTTGCTGTTGTTGTAGTTCGTCGGCAGCTGTCAATCCAAGAGAAGAAATCATCCAAGAAGGTATAAGGACAGTATCGTGGTCGCCTGAGAATTCCTTGACGCCTCCATGAAGTATCTTGTGAGGATAATGAGGATGGCGAATTGCAAACGTCATTGGTGAAGCGAGATCGCTGCCTTTTGACAAATCCAAAAGTTCTTGAAGTGCTGAAGAAGGCAAGATAAGCTTATCACCATCATTCAACTTTGGTTCTTCTTGTACTTTAAAGGTCTTGGTCCAGTTGAAGTTCATTCGATTATTAAAGTAAAAGGAAAGAAGAAGAAGAAAGAAGAAGAATGGAAATAGAATCAGCCAATGATGTAAACTATTTTCAAACACCGCCGGATAATTTCTGCCGTTGATCGGTTAAACTCCGATCGATTGGACGTGAATTGACTTCGATAGATCGTCGATTTGAAATCGTCTTGGCGCATGCTTGTCATACTAGAGTCCCATTATGGCGCCCTCAAATAACATAAAAGAGAAAAAAAGTGTTGAGCCTTTCTTTTCCTCCCTTTTCACTCGCTCCTCCTTTGACAACACACTCAAAGATGATGCTTAACACCTACTCTCACTTTACAAACAAAAGTAAACAGACCCTACCATCTTCTACTCATACCAAACTCCCTACATCCTCTCTATCATTGACTCTTCTCCTCGTCGATGACAACCCAATCAATCTACAACTACTGCGAAAAACCCTACTGGCAATTTTCAAAGTCCGCCACATGGACCTGGCGACAAATGGGTACCAAGCTCTACGTCTGCTTGAACAGCGTCACTACGATGCCATTCTACTGGACATTGATATGCCCGGCATGAATGGGATAGAAACAACGGAGATCATTCGACAGCGCCCCTCTTCCTCATCACCCATACCTAGCGTACTAGACCTAAATAGGTCGATTCCCATCCTCGCTGTCACTACCAACGACTCTTCAGAGTCAAGGCGGATCTATGAAAACGTCGGCATGGTAAGTAAAAGACGAAAATCACATGATGCATGAAACTCATCGACCTCATGCATTATTTCCTTGTAGGACGCCTGCCTCAGTAAACCAATCATAGCCAGCCAATTGAAATCTGAACTGTCAAACCTACTGACTCAGTCGTCTTCCTTGCACTTACTGTAAATGATACCCTCCTCTGCATCACTTGCTCGACTGTACATCCAAACAAAAACATATCATACTTTCCAATAAAATACCTGTCATTCATTCTCTTTCGATTCCCCCCATTATGCAGCCAAATGTTCAAACTCCGCTTTTGGCTACAAATATTGATTCTCTCTCCAAACCTATTCTTTACTTCTTTGCTTTATCATCACTTTTTTCTTTCCATTGACATAGCACCACACTATGATATACTTGCCCTCTTTACAACGACCTTGAACGACAAACGCATGGTAACTCTCTATTCTCACCTTCTTGTCCACTTTGCCCTACCATGACTAACTTTTACTTTTTGCATGAATGGTGCTTTTTTCTCTTCGTGATCGAAGGGGATTGTAACGGATATCGGCTCTCTGTCAAAAGTGCTGGATGGACATATGGTTGGATTAGGGATTGGGAACAAGGGAGTACGAAAAAATGGGGGAACTCTCGCAATCTTTTTCCTGTGCACTCATTTTTCCACTGTAGATTGTCTAGCCTCTGTGCTTTCATAGAGCACTACTACTTATCGCACTCCCTTTAAACACTACCACTGACCCTTTTCGTACCACTGATCAGCTCTCCTTGTCTTCATGCTATACCTTATTACACTAGATTAGTTAGTCCATGACAAGTCCTACATGTAGCTTAACCATAGTCTCATCCAGTCAATAAAACCTACTTGAAACCATATCGATGACTTTGCTCTTTTGAATATGCTCCAGTTTTCTTGAAGACTCTGACATGCACCGGTGCGCTAAGCCTTGACCTACAAGAGTTTGAAAAAGGCGGGTTTTGAAATAAAGTGGGCGGGCGGCATGGCTTTTACTAAAAGCTTTTCGATTTCGAGTTGTAAATTTTGTGCCTAGTTGGCCTGTTTTTCATAACCGAGATGTATAACCCATCTTCTAATTTCACATGGGACTAGATGAAACGCATACCTATCGAGAGATGCCAAACGTCAAGTACATCTGTGATTTATGCTCCTCTGAACACTATATAAGTCACAATACAGCGACTAAATCCAGTGGCTCCAAAGCTGGTGAGTACTACACCAAAGCCCAACATCCATGAATTCATGTAAAATTTGAAATAAGGTTTGTTAACCCTTTCATAAGGAAATCAAGTCAAACAAAAGGTGACCCTTTTCATGGGGGAAGGTCCATCCTTTTCCAAAAGTCGGGGTTTGAGCAAAGTAACTACTTTTTGGTTCTCTGCATTAGAGGGGTTAAAATAAGAAATTGATCAGGTCGAAAAGTGAGATTTGCTCATTCACGCACTTGACACAGAGAGAAATCCTTACTGTACACAAAATCCCAAGTCCAGTCTAAGAAACATCAACGGAATCTCTGTTCCTTCACTCAGGTTTGGCCGTAGGAAACGAGATGGTAGTCATGGAGATGGTTTCATAAAAGTTTTATTGACTAAATGAGACTATGCTCAAGCTACATTCCTAGCGGGTGGCAGAGCATACAGGGCTTGTCATGGAGAGACTAATCTAGTGTAATGAGCTAAGGAAAAGGGAGGTGAGAGCAGACCAGTGTTATCCAAAGCATCAGTAGTAGTAGGTGTTGTGAATGGGTCAAGATATAGTGCACTTTATCGGTACAATGGCTAGGGAATCTACTATGGACAAGATGAGTGCAGAAGAAAAAAAAATTCAAGGGTTTCCCCATGTTTTTTACATTTGAAAATTTTAAAAAGAGCCTTTTTGGGCGACATGAAGCAGTGGTGGAGTCGTCATTAGCATCGTCGTCGTCCCTATTGCCGTCGTCATCGTCGTAGCCGATCTAGTGTCAAAAGAAAGAGGCACGATGCAAAAGGCAAAAAGTTAGTAATGGTACGCAAAAGATCAACAGGACGTGAGAAGGGGAAAGTTACCGTTCGTTCGTTCGTTTGCTCATTCGTTCGTTCGTTTGTCGTCGTGGAGTAAATAGAATGACAATGGAGGAAAAAAAGTGATGACGAGGGGAAGAAGGAGCAAAATAAAAGGGCGGGCAGAAAAAAAGAATTTATTGCCAAATCGGGGGTTGAAATTTATAGAGTCCATTGGCACTTACATTGTTGGAAAAGTGTGTAAGCAGGATCGTGTTCCTGAGCTTCAATTTGCAGCAGATCCTTAACATTTCAGAGTGAGCATGCTACTACATTCTAATACTATGACGCTGACTTGGCGTTTGAATGACAAGTAGTCTGGATCAGAGAAGATTGAATGTTGCCAAAAGGGATGGCAGGGGTGTAGTTCCATCATGAGCACCGAGTCTTGTATAAAAGTCTTCCTGAGCATCATCGGTACAAATGCATTGGCAGCTACGGTAGTTTGAATAGAATCGTCGATGTCAGGATTAAGTCTCAACTATGCCCGGGACTCAAATCAGCGACTAAAAGAGTCCTCCGCCATGTAAGTCCTTTTTGTCCCTGCGCAAACATAGTTCAAACTCCGGTTTCATAATTGCCCCGTATGGAAAGTGCCACCTTTTGTTCAACTTGGATTTTATCATGAAAACGATAGCAAAGCTTATCTCATTTTTCACATGAAAGACATAGTGTTTCTAATCTTTCGAATGATGTCAAAAGTGGTTGGCTTTGGTGTAATACCCACCGACTTTGGAGCCACTGGGTTTAGTGGCTGCTTCGGGGCTTAGTGTAGTGTCCAAAGGAGCATAAAAGACAGATGTACTTCACGTGTGGCATCTTTCAATAGATATACATTCCGACTAGCTCTATGTGGAATTTGAAGATGAGTTAATCATCTCAGTTTTGAGAAACATGGCAACTTGTCACAAACATTTACAACTGGAAATCGAAAAGTTTTCAAGTCAAACCGGGAGCTTTTCATACAGTACTTGGCTAACTCAAAGACCTTAAGCTTATGATTATAAAGAAACACTATGCTCAGCATAGGATACCCTTGTAATTTTGGGAAGAGTTGAGGAAGATAAAGAGGATGGACAAACGTTTATTGGTAAAATGATCATTGAGGATATAAACTAAGTGATGCCAATACTACAGCTGACAAATTTTCGCTGCTACGGCTCTTGATGGATTATGTTGCCCATTGGAGTCCGTCAAAAATGGTACCGCAAAACATAAAGGTCAGACGCCCCATTCCAAGTGTACACAGGCCTTGCAAGTGCCAGGAAGCAGTCGGTACTATCAATAGACTCGAGAAAGCATGTGTTAGTAGCAATCATTAGTTGATAGATACTACCAGTAACCCACCTTTGTCCATATCAAAGGGTCACAGAAGATGCATCACCGGAGCCAGCCTATCCCACAATCGAAACAGACACCAATCTAGCAGTGTTCGCGACGAGGCCATCACCCCAAGCTACCAGTTCCAGTTGATACAAAAGAGGCCAAAGAGCACTTACAGTAACATGTATACCTGAACACAATCGTTCGCCAACACGGCTAGCCGAGGGCCTGAAAAGAAACCTGCTGTATGATGGCAACAAGTCTCTTTCCAAGTGTATACAGCCATTGCAAGTGCCAGGAAGCAGTCGATACTATCAATATACTCGGGAAAGCAGGTGTTAGTAACATTCATTATCTGATAGATACTATTGGTAACTTGCCTTTGTCCATACCAAAGTGTCACATAAAATGCATCACCGGAGCCAGCCCATCCCACAATCGAAACAGACACCAATCTAGCAGTGTTCGCGACGAGGCCATCACCCCAAGCTACCAGTTCCAGTTGATACAAAAGAGGCCAAAGAGCACTTACAGTAGCATGTAAACCTGAACACAATCGTTCGCCAACACGGCTAGCCGAGGGCCTGAAAAGAAACCTGCTGTATGATGGCAACAAGTCTCTTTCCAAGTGTATACAGCCAATGCAAGTGGCAGGAAACAGTCCGTACTATCTATGACCTGGAAAGAAAAAGGTGTTAGCAACAGTAATTAGTTGGCACACTGTATAACATCTTGCCTTTTGGAGGTTCGATATGACGATCACGCTGAATGTAAGCAGACGCCAGTATAATAATCTACGAGAGGAAGGTAAATAAAGGAAAAGCGAGTCCAAACTACTTCCTTTATTTGATCGAGCGGAGAATGAAAAAAAGAAATGCCGTCAATCGGGAAAATGCAAAATGGCCTTTCTCTTTCCGCTTTGTTGTTTTATTCCCTCCCTCCAGGACACAATCCAGTTACTTGCAACTACTGAAAAATAGCCTTAACACTTTTTACCCTCAAAAGGTCTGGTGCTCACTACAAAAACATAACAACCAACACCTACAACACATCTCTGAGACCAACAATGGCGGATTCTATTCTCAAGGCTCTGGAAGATAAAACGATGGCAAAAGAAATTCTCATTTGAAAGAAAAGCAACTACTCGAAGCTGCCAAGGTAAGAAGTTTGTAGCAGGAAGAAATGAAAGCAAAACATTAACGCCTCTACTGGTCCATGTGAATCAGTACCTGGTGGGTATATGTTATCTAGCATCAAGCTGATTGTTACAAATCTTGTTTTTTTGTCATTAGGAAACGAGGAAAAGAAGGTCACGTCGTCTTAGTGAACAACAAGAAAAGAGACTAAAGTCCAAACAAACACCCCAGGTACATACTACGAATCTTTTTACGTCTTGAATGTGAATAAAGGGATGTGTAGCTAAACGCTTTCTTTAGGCCTACGATTCTGTCCAAGTTCCTGGCCGTCAAGGAACGTTAGGTGCTCTACTCTCAACAATCGGCAACACTATCCCGATCAAGGACTCGAAATCAAAATACTTCGCATAGTAAGTAATCAGATCATCTGTGGTATGACTGGAGGAAGACAGGATGATAAGGGAACGTAAAGGTTTAGGTTAATCTTACATCTTCTTTTGATCATAGCTTGAGCAAGAACGGTATTGTGGATATTTCCAACTTCTCATCAGGATCACATATGAACATCTTGGGCATCAAGCCGAGCTCAAAGCTTCTAACCAAAACCCTCTAGCAGCGGCCACTTCCCTGTAGTCTCGACCTCGATGGATTCCCCGATTTGACCAAGGTAAGTAGAGCCTCCAAGAAGTCAAGAGAAAGCACTGAAATAACTTCTCCTTTGCTCTTTGCTAGATCAAGAGTTTGAAAGCCGCCAAAAGGGTTTTGAACGAAGTTGGCAACTATACCCCTGTACAACCTGCGTCCAATTTTGACAAGGACTTGGATGTGCTTCGTACCTATTGCATGATACCAAGAACGCCTGGTTTCCTTGGATAAGAAGATCGTGCCTTCAAGAACATTCTTCTGTCTATGTAAGTAAACGTTGGATTAGCTTTTGGGCATAGAGTCGAACCTGACATTGATTTATTATAGGTTTGGGCAACAAGTATACAATCCCACATGCTGTCTGATGCCTACCTCCGCCAATGCTCCGAGGCATCTCTGGTAACCAAGTTTTGGGGCCCCATTTTCGAAGAGTACTTTGGGTACGACAGGGACATCTTCCTCCAGTGGTAAGTTTGAAGGATAAGGAACGGCAAAGAAGGATTGTCCCTTAACAAGTGCTCTTCGGTTTATTTTTAGGGGGGACACTCTCGAGACGAAAAATGCGGAGATGGGGATGATGATGCGCTTGGACCTTCGAGTCATCCTGACACATGGTGAAACTATAATGGAAGGTGCCACCGGTGAATTCGCTCGGGCAACTGCAACAACGAAGAAGAAGCTCTTCGGGGATAAATTGAAATCTGTGCTAGCGACCAAGATCCACCTGAACTCCATGGTGTCTGAAATGACTCAACTACCAGCAAAGGTAATCCCCTCAATCAACATCCCAATCATACAGATCATGGGCTTCAACTGTCACCTTTACTCACTCAACTTGGCAGATAAAGGACTGTACTGCCTACGTAACATTTCAAGCTGTGTTTACCCCCGGACCCTCGACGACATGGCCAATGGAAAGATGAAAAAGCTCTTGGAATGCATGTCATTGGTGAAAGTAAGTTGTGGCTATCTAGTTGATTATGTATGAGAGACAAAATGTGATAGGATGAACCCGTCTAACAAGCTATTCCATTTGTTTGTAGGAAATGATTTACGATCTTAAAGAAGCCAACAACAACAACAGCAGAGATACCGCCAACTCCATGACACTAATTGTGGTGCGGGTGGTGTAATGGTCAAATCAAGTACAATGAAACTGGGTGATAGTTTATTTTTAGAATAGTGTCACTGTAATAAAGATATGGAATACGACTCTTATATGATTTATGATATCAAAGATTTTGGGATTTGCAGTAGTAGCGACAAGGGTTCAGATGATGATTTTATCCTCGTTGCGCCCTTGTCTATGTCTTACATTGTTGAAGATGTGTTTGATGGTGCTGGGACCATTGGTGTTTGACCTGTCATGATGTGTTTTTACGAAGGTGATGTAGGATGGTCAATCCTAACATGATCATTGTGTTTTTTAAAGAAGAGTATAGTCTCGGGAGAGACTTTAAATCTCATTCATGCAAGAAGACTCAGTCGGAGTTTAAATATGTAAAACCATTCCGCTTTATCTTTTGTCCTTCGACTATGATAGAAACAGTAATGCGTTTCTATTTTCTCATGATACGACATTAATAATGGAGAGGAACAAAGGGAAAGGATCTCTCCCCAAAACCATCATCCGACAACAATGGACGTCTCCTCTTACCCCCATCGCCTAGGATCACCGGAATACGACAGACGAAGATGACGATGAAAGCGACGCCGGTCCCTCTGATAGTGATAGTGATAGTGATAGTGATAGTCATGTAACTTGATGTTTTGTGTTTGCATCTTTGTTTCTTCTCTCTCTCTCTCTCTCTCTCTCTCTTCTCGTTTACCCTCATACATACCATTCATTATAAGTAATAAATACTCTCTTGCTGTCATTCCAACTGTAGTTTTCTTGTGATGCGCTTTTGACCAATGAACTTCAGCACAACATCCTTATACTGTGTCGTGTTCTAGTAGTTACACATTGTCATTGTGTTGGTCTACTCGTATACACATTAGTGTACTCATAAACATGAATTGAAAGAAAAGGGGTTTTCTGAAAAAGGGACAAGGGTTTGCATAAAGGGGTAACCTAGGCACGGCGGAGATTGAAAAATGCCTATAAGTATGACTTTTCCCCCACCAATCCTTTTCTTTGCTTCTTGTGCCCCTTGTCATCACCTTTTTTTTCCCTCGTCATTTTTCTCTCGTCATTTACCCTCCCCCTCCGAATGAACGATTGAACGAACGATTACCCTCACCTCATCTCAGCACCTTGCTAATCTTTTAGCTTACCATGACCAACGCTTTTTCATTTCGACTTTGGATCTCGGCTACGACGATGATGACGACGATAACGAAGACGATAACGACGTTGACGACTCGCCCACTGCTTTATATCACAAGATAAGGCTGTTTTAAAAATTTTAAATATGAAAAACAGAGGGAAACCCTTGAATTTTTTTTTTTCGTGCACTCACCTCATCCATAGTAGATTCCATAGCCATTGTAACGATATAGTGCACTATCCTTTGGCCTGATCCCTGTGTCCATCACAACTGGTGCTTTTGAAACGGTTAGTCTGCTCTCCCCTCCTCCATTCCCATGCCATTACACTACACTAGTTACTCCATGGCAAGTCACTCCCGCCCCTAAACTTAGACACATCGCTTAACTATAGTCTCATTCACTCAATAAAGCACACTTGGTTTCTTCTCCATATGACTTTTACTCTTCTCGTGCTACAGTAGCCTTACTCTGGAAAAAGTGGAGACTTTTAGAATATTCAAACCCCGCCAACTTCCCTACTCACCACAAAATTCTTATCATCATCTCCCCAGTATGCTCTGTATAGCGCCGCCCACCATCATATCCTATCCCATTACCTATGTCTCTAGTCTCTTATCCCAAATCATTACCGATCTAAAATCTCCTATCCCATCCCACCCTTTTAATACCCTAGCTGCCTGTCGTATCAGGCACTGGGTAGGCCAAAAGTGTCAACACCACACCATAGTTTCAAACACCGTCAAGCGACGAAGTAGACAATAAAAAAAGGGGCCCCCTAAAAAAAGTTGTCAGAGCTTGATGTACCGGGTAATTTGTTTCGCTACATGCCAGGGTCTTTAAGATCGCTGGAGCTTATAAAAAAGAACAAAGTCATGGAGATGGGTTCAAGTAGGTTTTTTATCAAGTGAATGAGATCATGCTTAAGCTAACTGTCCTAGGGGATGGCAGTGAATACAGGGCTAGTCATGGAGTGACTAATCTAGTGTAATGAGCTAAGGAAAAGGAAGGAGGAGAGCAGACCAGCGTTATCCAAAGTATCAGTAGCAGTAGGCGTTGGAGATGGGTCAAGGTATAGGGCACTTTATCGGTACATTGACTAGGGAATCTACTATGGACAAGATGAGTGCAGAAGAAAAAAAATTTCAAGGGTTTCCCCATGTTTTTTACATTTGAAAATTTTAAAAAGAGCCTTTTTGGGCGACATGAAGCAGTGGTGGAGTCGTCATTAGCATCGTCGTCGTCCCTATTGCCGTCGTCATCGTCGTAGCCGATCTGGTGTCAAAAGAAAGAGGAACGATGCAAAAGTCAAAAAGTTAGTAATGGTAAGCAAAAGAGGAACATGACGTGAGAAGGGGAGAGTTACCGTTCGTTCGTTCGTTTGCTCGTTCGTTCATTCGTTTGTCGGTTGGGATAAAGATAATGACAGTGGGGAGGCAAAAAAGTGATGACGGGGGGAAGAAGGAGCAAAATACGGATGGGCAAAAAAAGTTCTTCTGATATCACACCTGCGGATTTTTTTTTGTAATTCCGACCCTGGAATTTCTATTTTCGTCAAGGGGCAAAAAAAAAGTGGTGTGAAATTTTGCCCATATTAGGATCACCACCAAACGTGAACAGCCAATCATATTGCTTGAATAGTGCCGTTCTACCCTAGTCTATCCACCCCCTTCTCTCTTTTTGCAAGGTGCATTGATTGCAATGATTACAGCGAATAGAAGACTTTACCAAGTGAATCAATACTACAAACTATACTACAAGTGAAGAGATAGCTAAACATGGATTGCCAAGAGTCTTCCGTAGCTAGGGGAGAGATTCATCCCTCTGTTAATCCATCCAGAGAGGGAAGACCATCCGTCCAGGCACCAGGAACCATTCACTATAGATCATCATCATCGAGGGTCAAGTGTCACGGACTGCAAGGGAAAGAGATCTGCCGTCCACCTGACATGCATTGACAACATTCATAGATCGGGTACCTCAATGCTCACCGATAGCAAGGGTTTGATTCTGATCCATCTCAAAAAGGGGGAAGGAAAAGAGATCTATCGTCCACCTGACTTGCAATGGCGACATTGATAGATCCAGTACCTCAATGCTCACCAATAGCAAGGGTTTGATTCTGATCCATCTCATAAAAAAGGAGAAGAAAAAAAGCCATCACCTGACAGGCATTGA
>LT554895.1:257433-291220 GCA_900079185.1 Absidia glauca
AGTAAAAAACATGGGGAAACCCTCGCAATTTTTTTTTTAGGTGCACTCCCATTCCACTGTAGAATCTCGTAGTCCAAGTTATCAATAAAAGTATACCAATTTTTTGCCCATACCATTCCGCTACTATCTTTGATACTTTACACAGCTTGGCCGTCTTTGTTCGCCTCCATTTGCTTGATTTTTACAGTAGTTTAGCCACTCTCATTACAACCCGTCGCCATTTACACATTAGCTTCACTCCGGCCTCAAACATAGTCTGTACCATAGCCCATTAATCTATTGTACCAATAAAACTTTGTATGTATGTGAAGATAGACCTCACGATCATGTACATGTCATTAGATCCATTACAACTAGTAAACCAATGGTGTTTTAGGAGTTGTCAATGATGAGCTACTCATCTGTAGTTTGGTTTTTATAACGTACATGGTATTGTCATGGTCATGAATTTGAGAAACGTCTTTCGTAGAATGATTCAAGTAGGCTTTATTGATGGGATAGGACAAAAGGGCTATGGTACAGGCTATGTTTGGGGTCGTAGTTAAGCTAACGTCTAATGGCAACAAGCTATTGTAGTGGGAATGACTAAACTGCTGTAAAAAGTAAGCAAATGGAGGGGGACAGAAAAGGCCAAGCTGTGTAAAAGTATCAGTGATAGTAGCGGAAGGGTATGGGCAAAGAATTGGTACACATTTATTAGTAACTTGGACTACGAGATTCTACAATGGAATGGGAGTGCACCTAAAAAAAAATTGCGAGGGTTTCCCCATGTTTTTTACTTTTGAAAATTTTAAAAAAAGCCTTTTTGAGCGACATGAAGCAGTGGTGGAGTCGTCATTAGCATCGTCGTCGTCCCTATTGCCGTCGTCATCGTCGTAGCCGATCTAGTATCAAAAGAAAGAGGAACGATGCAAAAGGCAAAAAGGTGGTAATGGTAAGCAAAAGATAAGCATGACGTGAGAAGGGAAGAGTTACCATTCGTTCGTTTGTTTGCTCGTTTGTTCGTTCGTTTGACGTCGTGAAGTAAAGAGAATGACAATGGAGGCAAAAAAGTAATGACGAGGGGAAGAAGGAGCAAAAAAATAGGATGGGCAAAACAAAATAATCTTATAGCCGATCGGGGTTTGAAATCTAGAGTGCATAGGCACACATTGTTGAAGGAGAGTGTGGGCAGGGGCGGTTTTGTCTTCATTTCAAGTTTATGTCCCATCTATGACCGGGACTGAAGTCAGGGACTCAGAGAGTTCCCCGCCATGTAAGTTTACTTGAAACCATCTCCCTGACTTTATTCTTTTGAATATGTTGCAATATCTTGGAAACATTGACATGCCTCGGTGCACCAAGTCTTACCCTACATACACAAAAGTTTGAAAAAGGCGGGGTGTGAAATAAAGTGGGTGGGCGTCCTTGATTTTTTCAGAACTTTTCGATTTCCAGTTATCAAATTTGTGACGAGTTGCCTTGTTTTTTAAAACCAAGATGGATAACCTATCTTTAAATTTTACATGGGGAAGTATGCAATGTGTATCTATCTATATATGTCAAAATTGAAGTATACCCTTGTTGAATGCTTCTTTGGAACACTACACTAAGACCCAAAACAACGACTGATTTCAATGGCCCCAAAGTCTGTAAATCATTCACCAACCCCCACCATCCTAAAATCATTTGGTAGATACGAAGCACTGCTTTCTTCATGTAAATTTTGACTTGAGGTTTGTTATCTCCTTCATGAGAAAGTACAAGCCCAACAAAAGGTGACACTCTTCATGGAGGATAGTCCATCCTTTTTCCAAATGCGGCGTTTGAAATTTCGCCAGCTTTTCTGTTTTTTGAACTGGAGGGTGCCAGGAACGCATGGTGTTTGTGCAGATAGAGGTCAAAAAGCAAAGTATTCAATGAGATTCGTTCACTTATACACTTGACACAGAGATAAATTCTTATTGTACCCAAAAAAAAGTCAAGACAGAAACAAAACCAGCGGAATCTCGATTCCCTCGCCAAAGTTTTGCTCTCGGAACCGAGACTGTAATCGTGGAGAAGGGTTCAAGCAACTTTTATTGGATAAATGAGACTATGTTTAATCTATACGTGGAAGGGAAGGGCTAGTAGGCGTGTTTAAAGGGAATTAGCCAAAGAAGAAGCAAAGACAAAGGATTGAGAGAAAGTGATTATTTGTAGCCAGAAGCGGAGCTTAAAATCCCGTGGGTTTGCTGACAAAGAGTTGTGATCGACGACGAGTTGTGATCGACGACAAGTTGTGATCGACGACAGGAGTCAAAACGGAGAATGTGTTTATTATAGAATACCAGAGAATGAGGTGATCTATTACTATCGACTACTTATAATCGAGCATCGGAAGGAGGAGCATGGTGTGTATACTTTTCCATCTTGGTCCACCATTTTCGGATAGCATCGTCAGGGAATACGTCCAAGAGGGCAGATTCAAACAAATCACTGCGTAAAGTCAACAACATTTTAAAGTAGGAGGCCAAAGTCACATCAGCGAATCCAACTAGGCAAGAAAGAAATGGGCGCAGCCGGATTAGTCACCATAATCCTTTCGTCCTTTGTGAATGACAACTTACTTTTATCACCACTCAAGTAGGGGTAGTTTTGCAGGGTAGAATGTATGGAGAGCAATCCAGTCTTGAGAGTGGCAATATGATCAGCAGGTTCACCAGAGAATTCCTCCAATGTCATTCGGAAGGTTGCTTCCCGTTGTTTACGGAACCACTCCTTGATAGGTTCAGGGCTACACTTTTTATGGATGGTGAGGAGACAGATCTTGAAGATAGGCACCAGAACTTGAGCGTGGGTTTGCTTGTAGGCGTAATATTGGAGACCTTCATTTTCCCCCTTGATTAGGCTTGGTGTATCAGGGTAGGCCGAGTCCAAGTACTTGACGATTTCCCACGAATCCTGTACCACAGTCCGCTCGCCATCCTTCTTTTCGTCAACAATAACCGGCACAGTAGGAGGTTTGCTTCGGTCATCCCTATAGACAATAGCATAGATTGGCAATACCAGTAAGGATGTGGGAGGGGGTTTATGGTCATGGACGTTGGAAAACGACAGCATACTTACGTGATATCAGGAATGATAGAGTGGACATCAAAGAAAGTGAGCCATTCAGTGTCATAAGGGATACCCTAGCAAGCAATTGTCAGTCGCATTCTCTACCTTGGAAGTAGGGGTCAAAGGAGCTTACCTTCACGTTCAATGCAATACGAGCCTTCAAAGTGTTAGGGCTCCATATTTCATTGTCGACATCCAAGATAAGATCGTATAGCTTAATGTTGGTCTTGATAGTCATGATATAAAGTGTGGGGAAGAGAAAGAAAGAAAGAAAAGAAAAGAAAATGGCGCAAGCTTATTAATCCATTGTTCCTGCCTATCAATAATGTTCAAACCCCGCTTAGGCTCGTTCTGATTGGCCGAGCGGCCACTGATAAACTCAATTTTGCATTTTCTTCGTTCCTTGATTTCCCGCAAGCAAATAAAAAAGCCTTCTCTTCCTTTTTCTCCTCCTTATTCTGCTCTTTCCAACTTTTACCACATATACCCACTTTTATTCCTTATATACCAATGACCAACAGCAATAGCGATTTCAGTGGATTTGCATTCTTGGCTCTGACCGCTGATGATCCTGAACCCTTGCTGGTCAAATCCTACCATGAAGATCATTACCACCATCACCATCACGAAGACGGTGAAGACGACGATAACGACGAGGAAACCATCACACCGGATACAACAGCCTATTGGGTAGACGACTCGCTATGCCAAGAGAACTTACCGGCCATTATCACTCTCACCCCCGATGAAGCGACTATAGACAGCACAAACCATATCCACAGCGACAACATTCACCTCTTTTTTGAAGAACTAGGCTACCTGACCGAAGAACCTGAACCATTGGATCCGACAAGAGACTATCTTGCGGAGTATCATGTACAACTGGAACAACAGCAGCAGCGGTACAAGAAAAGTCGCCGCCACCATATTGATCTGGATCGGATACCCTCCTTACTAGACGACAATGAAACGAATACGGCGTCCGGTGTTTCCTCTTCCTCCTCTTCCTTTATCCACCACCACCACCACCACCATCATCATCATCATCACCAAACGCAGCAACATCAATTACAATCTGTCATACGCTCTCCGCACTTTTTGGGAGCAGGTGGAGGAGAAGACTATGACCAACCTCAGCCCTATGCCTATGGTGCAGCTGCCCTATGGGATAGTCATCATCATCATCAGCAGCAGCATCATACAACACACCACTGATTATCACGTTAGATCCCTCTTCCATGTATACAAGACACCTCTCACCCTTCTCTTTTACTTTTATTCTCCTATCATCACCGCCATCATATTAGTTGTAGCACTTATTTGTTGGTATCTACCTTACATGTATACCTAGTCATCAATCTAATAAACAAAACAAACTCATATGGAAGATGATACCACTTTTGTCTTTTTTTTATGATACGATTCCCCTGACTCATGCAATCTTACATCCTTCAATTAGATTCAAACCCCGACCCTGGTCAATCTGCACTGTCATCATCATCTGTCTATTCGAAGAAGATGACATGATGAAGAGTCTGTGATCATCTGAGATTACTTTTTAGACTAGAAAACATTGCCTAAACATCGTTAGTGGGTCAAAAGACGACTCATTTACATGAATGACTGGCGCAAAAAAAAAATTTATTGGAGTCACTAGATCAAGGTAAGACAGTACACTATAGCTACACCTGCCAAATAGGATAGAGCACCGTCTTGTCATTGGTGGTAAAACCACATGTCACATTGACAATGGTCCAATTCAGCATATCGTGCATGAGCAGATCAGGCTTGGGCCATAAAGCGGTCTCCTATACACAGCTTATTTGATGAAAGGCAACAGTGAGCAAAACATAACAAAAGGTTCACCCTCTCCCTTTACCTGCACCCCTTGACAACATGCTTTATCCCCGAAGAGCCATCATTATCTATTCGTTTCTGTCCCCATAACCTTCGCCTACAAAAGTACGTCTAGGAGAATGCCAAGTGGATAGCCATGTAGGGAGACAGAGAGGATTCCCCTGATATGAGACGATTACTTACCATATTGCTTTGATGGAGATCCTACATGTCATGTCTACTAGGTAATTGAAACGGTTCAGTTTCGTTACTTCATTGTCAATACGTCTTACCGCTGCCAAGGAGACATCCCTTGTTTCAAACCAAGATGTCCCGATTACACAAGTAATTGTGTAAGTTCAACTTTGGAGATGGCGTATGAAGCGAAACACACGTACATGGGTTCCAAAACAAAAAGATAGCGATGGGTGAGGAGTGGCGGTTTGAGGAGAGAAGAAAGGGGCAAGCTGGAACTTTAAAACGTCGTGGTAAAGCAAAAAAGGGCGGAGTTTATTTTTATGCGGTCGGGGTTACAATTCCGGATCTTCATGGTAGATCAAAAATGGCTTTATTTCGGTAAGGATAAGGGGATAGTATACTGGGGTATCAATGCAGTCTAATTAATATGGAGGAAGTGTATATATACAAGCTAAGCATGATGGAGGACGATAAAGGGAGGCAAGATATGATAGAGTAGGGATCAACCATAGAGCTGACGGTCCATATCGACCTTGGGTCCAAGTAACAAAGTCTTGACAAACAGTTGCTCGTACTTTGATTTATGCAAAGCCATAACCAGATTATCCGAGAGTGGGCCGCGCAAAAAGTTGGGAGCAAACACCATGGCGAGGTTGCTCACCGTCATGAGAGTACGTTGGCAAACCTGTGGGGACAAGTATTCCTAAGCATGGAGACAAATCAGATAAGTTCTCCTCATTCCGTGCAAAAAAATTTCCTTTTGGCTCACCTGTATAAAGCCAATGATATACAACAAGATCCGCCGATTGACGTCTGGTAAACCGTCGACTATTTCCATCACCGACTTCAAATCGCTTGAATGATCAATGCACCGGTTGTAAACATCCACAGGTATCAGAGGAGTAGGTAGCTCACGAAGCCAGATTCGAAGCAAAGAGGCAGGGACGTTGGGGTCGCCACAACAGATATCCAGATCCAAATTTCCAAATTCACCCTTGCCATCACCATCAGCGACACCGCTTTCGATCTGCAGTCGTAAGGCCGTCACCAGCTCGGCAAGTCCAGATATACGGAATACACCTTGTGTGAAGTGGCCACCCAGTTGTCGTATGGCGTGGATCAAGAAAGGCACGATCCGAGGAATCTTGAGACATTCTGGTTGTTGTTGCTGCCGCTGCCGCTGATGTGTCGTATTATTCGGATTGTTCAGTCGCTGCTGGTTCTTCATGATTATATCTAAAGGTGTGCCGAATACCATGGTCGTTACCGCCTGCGCACCTTTCGCTCCTTCAGGATCTTGTTGGTGTAGGATAGCCATTCGATCCCGTTCAATCTCCGCTCGGCAGGGCACTTTTCCATGAGCCCCTTTTTGGCAGATGCGTCGAAGCTTTAGACTGAGGTAGGAGGTGACTAGTGGTGAAGGCGCTGTGGTGATGGAGCTGCCACTCTGGGTGGATGCTGGCTGTCGTTGCTGAATATCGTTCAAAAGCTGTATGATGTACAATGCCAATTCGTTTGAGGGAGGGATCGTTGAGCACAGGACCGATAGCAGTTCCCATCCATTTTGAGAGCTTGTTCTATCATGCACACACCCCCATGAATCATAAAGTGAGTCGATCCAGTACCCCTTCCCCTCCTTTTTTTTTTCCCAAACACTACATGTCAAAAACATCACTTACGATCCAGGGTTGTGGTTGAGCTGCTTGCATAGTTGTACATAGATCTCATCACATACTTGTTGCCCGCCTGTGATGCCCATGGTAAGAATGGACTGTATATCCGTCACATCGTCGCCTTTGGCTATCCGTCCATGAGATTTCCTTGACCGATCACCCATAATCACCTGTATCTTCTTGAAGCAATCGATGGCGTCCTTGGTGTGGTTCTTGTCTGTCGATTTAAGTAGTGGTTTGGAGATGGAATTCTATAAAACATATGGTAAGTCGTAGTCAAAACTATGCATCAAAGTAATAAGTTCTCCCATCTTTTCAAGAGCATGGCAACAGCAATCCCCTCCTTTTTTAGTCCTTCTCCTCCTCTGTTTCCATCTTACCTTAGTCCATTGAGCCATGCTTGTCGAGGAGATAGGAGTACGGATGATAAGTCCACGTTTGTGGTTCGAAAAATGCATGGCAACGTAGTCTTCAAAAACATACTTCCTGCCGTTATTGGAATTGCTGTTTAGTTGGCTGAGCGGTGATAGGGGAGAGAGCGGCGATAGTGATGACAATGGCGTTAGCGGGCTCAATGTTGGTAGTGTGGAGACAGGTGAAGGTCCTGATGATGATGAAGCTGCTGGTGATGATGAAGAGGAGGTGGAAAGGGACATTGGTGAAGGTGGCGAATACATCCTAACGAATAATTGACACTTGAATGAGCACCCATTTCAACACAAACCCAAGGACTACCACATTCTCCTTTACCTTGAAGCATGATAGTGATATTTCGGGTAGGCGCAGGGACGATACTGTACATGTGATGTAGATGTGTCTATTAAAGGCATACACATACACAAATCATGGATAAGTAAACTTGTTTTCATAACATCATATGAAGTTGCTGTTGCATCCCTTTCATTTACCTTGTGCATTTGTCAAATACAGATTATGCTGATTCGACTTTGTAATCGATAGACGCGGCGGAGGGGCAACCAAATGTTTCTTGAGTGATTGAGGGGACAATCTGGCTTGGAAGGTGGATTCGGTGGATCTCTATCAAGAGAGTCGTTTAGTATGATATTAAAGGAGTTAGTTAAGAGGATAGTAGATGTTTGTCTTTTAGTATACCTGCAGCAGTGAACTTTGTTTCTTGATCTTTGTAACCACAGCCGATTGAGATGCTTCTTTTGTCGTGGTAGGTAAAGAAGCTCGTTTATGGTCGGTAGATTGCACAATGGCCGATGTCGTCCTATTATCGTTTTGGAGAAATAGCCGATAATGGGAAGCGCTGCCGTGTCTTGACATTGGGCGGTGATGATGATGGGAATTGGACGGCACGGGTGGCAAGTAGATGTATCGTCGCATTGATGGTCTCTATGGTTGCATAGCAACGTAACAGCAACAGCAGTTAAGAGGTTTCGTTGATCATTTCACAAGATTATATTTTACCTTAACCAAGCGACTGAGAGATACCACAGTGCACGAGCGAGGAGGAGAATGATGAGTCCATTTCATTGTCCTGGAGCTATAATAAAGAGGCATTTGGGATTCATCGTTCCATATGGACCAAACACTATCTAGATCAGCCTTGACACTAGAATATAAGATATGTCGATTAGCAATGCATAGTGACATCTCTACCATAACATACATTGTAGCATGCAAAGGTTTGTCCTTGCTCCATTGATCGGCTTCCTAAGGCATTTCATGATAATGGCTTGTTAATTAAACAAAGTGTCTCTTGGTTGGCATTGATTCGCTTATTACCTGATTGACATAAAATAAGCGACGAGTCTGGTGGTCGTATAGTTCAATCCACGTGGCTTTCATTGGAGTATCTTTAGTAGCCTGGCAAAGTTATAGAAGAAGAAAAAGAAGAAGAAGAATGAGAAGCTACAAAAGTTGGTCCTTTTAAAGCCCAGTTTCGACCCCCGTCACCTCCATTATGCACCAAAACCACAACGTGGGTGCGAGAAGCCTTACCTAAGTTACTCCCCCCATAAAAACGAGTCGCCACTATATGTTCCTATTGCAAGGCAGATCGCTTCCACCTTTATCCAGTACGGCTATGTGAATGAGAATGAAGCGTGAGTTTTATTCTTTGGACCAGCACATGCATTTACCTAGGGCTCCGTTTTCATCCAGTGGTTTTAGCCATCTCGTAAGGTACTTTACAAAGCATACTTTCAGCGAGCTCCACCACAAAACAATGTTCACAGACAATCCGCCCAAGGGTCTCGATCTACTAAGAAAACAGGGAGCAATGATACAAAAGACAAATGTTAGTCATGGTAAGACAAAGATGGACAAGATGGTGGGAAGGAGAGAGCTACCTTGCTTTCGTCGTTTAGGGACATTGTATTGAGGGTGAGTTGTTCATATTGCGGTGCTAATGTCGAGGGAAAGAAAAAAGTGATGGAAGAAAGCAAAGACAAAGCGAAAGGAGGAAAAAAGGGGTCAACCGAATTTCTGGTTCACAAAATCAAACAAATTTTCAAGCTCCGCAAAAAAGTCGGACGGGTCTATCCCCCATGAAAAACCGCCTGTTTTCTTTAACATGGATGTTCTTGTAAACAGGATGCACAATCCTATTTCAAAATTTGCACAAAGAATGGTATGGTTCGTATTGATCGAATGATGCTAAGGGTGCTGGGTTTTGCCAAAGTGATTCCCGATTTTCAGGGCACTCAGGGCACTCAAATCAGCCGCTCTTTTGGGGCTTTGTTTTGTGATTTAGAACCGTTGGACGGCTTCCCCTTCCTTCTTCTTTATTCCCAGCTAGGCATGCCTTTATTATAGTTTTTTCAGTCAATAAAATCTACTGTAAATCGTCCTCATGTCATTTCTCCTTTCCAATTACACTTTTTAACAGGCCGCCGTCGGCATTTGAATTACAGCCAATAAGGCACGACGCATTATCCAACTTGTGACAGACAACCCTTCCTCCAGCTTATAACACACAACTCATCCTCCCTTCCCAGCTTCCCTTTGATTTCGCCATTTGTCAACATGAAGATAAACCAATTAGTCAATTTTCCTTAAGCAGTTGTTGTGCGATGGCTGTAAAGTATACAAAAAGGAAAGAAAACCGCCTCGAGGACATTTCAAGTCCCGCCCGCATGATCTATTTCTGTCAAATGTAAAAAGCTAGCGAAGCTTGGATCATGATACTTTTGAACTATACAGACTTCATTTGTCTTCCATCTTCTATAGAATGCACGATGTGTAGTATGCTGGTGGATGGAACAGTCGCTGGTTCAGTGCAAATTGACATGCCTTATACGGCTCTACCATGGAAACCGTGATAAACAATGAATACGTGTTACCGTGTTGTACTCTACATCGCTTTGTTACCCCTCCCCCTCATTGGATGCCAACTTTTTTACCTCCACCGGGACTGCTGATGGGAAGAAAGAATTTTTTTCTCTTGTTTTGTTTCTCACACGCAACAGAAAGCGTTTGCCAGTTTGATTGTACCTAAAAGAGGCCATTTGCTCGAGACGTGTAGCGTCTCGAAATGTGCATCATGACCATCTCATCAAGGCAAGAGTCAAAAATATCGAATCGGATTAGGGAAAGGCGATTTGAAACTGTCAAAAGAGAGGAGGGGGTGCTCCGTGCTTTCTCTTTCAAACTTTATTTAAAACCCCGCTCTTTGCATAAAAGAAAGCCCATTGCTTTTTCTTCCTTTTTCCTTTCTCTTTTTCTTTAGGTAAGTCTGATCGTTTCTTTGTAAGCAACCATGAACTAACATTTCTTTTCTAGGTTGTCATCGGTATGGTGTTGATGGGTACAAGAATCTGGGTGCATGGTGCTGGTTCCGTCGGTGTGGTGTTGAAGGGTGTGCAAGAGCTATTGGGCACTGTGCTTTTGGCAATGGAGGGGATCTGTGGGCTGGGCTCAGAGGGTAGAGATCAGTGGGAATCAAAACATGATGATCACATCCCCCTAATGATCTGCTACGGTGGACATGATTCCTAATATTTCTGATTTTGATTCATCCACTGATCTGTTGTAGCTAGCTTATTGCCTTAATAAAAGTCTTGTTGTTTACTATCTCTGCTTTATCTTCGTCTTCCTGTCTCCATAGACATGGTCACGGCGAGAAGTCTCTTTGAACGGGTTCCAACTCCGCCCAACCAAAAAACTGACATCGTATTCAAACACCGCCACGGGCGCTTACAAGTATGACTTTACAAAAAGGGTCAGAGTTGGCACACCGGGTGATTTGTTCCGCTACATATAAGAGTCTCTAAGATTACTGGAGGTTATACAAAAAAAGAATGCCATGGAGTGGGTTCAAGTAGGGTTTTTATTGACTGAATGAGACTACGCTTAAGCTACATGTCCTAATGGGTGGCAGTGAATACAGGGCTTGTCATGAAGTGACTAATCTAGTGTAATGAGCTAAGGAAAAGGGAGGAGGAAAACATACCAGTGTTATCCAAAGTATCAGTAGTGGTATGTGCTGCGAATGGGTCAATGGATAGTGCACTTTATCGGTACATTGGCTAGGGAATCTACGATGGAAAAGATGAGTGCACCAAAAAAAAAAATTGCGAGGGTTTCCCCATGTCTTTTACATTTGAAAATTTTAAAAGAGCCTTTTTGGCCGACATGAAGCAGTGGTGGAGTTGCAAATAACATCGTCGTCGTCTTTATCGTCGTCGTCATCGTTGTAGTCGATCTAGTGTCAAAAGAAGGAGGAGCGACGCAATAGGCAAAAAGTCAGTAATGGTAAGCAAAAGATGAACATGACGTGAGAAGAGGAGAGTTACCGTTCGTTCGTGCGTTCGTTCGTCCGTTCATTTGTCGTCGTGGCGTAAAGAGAATGACAATGGGGAGACAAAAAAGTAATGACGAGGGGAAGAAGGAGCAAAATTGAAGGACGGGCAGAAAAAAAGTTATTGTAGCCAAATCGGGGTTTAAAATCTAGTGTGTGCAAATTGCCCAATGCGCCAAGGCCTAACCTTGAAAAGAGACGATGTGAAGATTATTGGTTGTGTAAAATGTAAATGGTCTTGTTATGGTAATGGGACTAAAGGGACAGCGCACTACAAGCGGGATACTAGATCAAAGCGTAGTGATGAATTGATTTAAAAACAAAACAGTGAATATGACGGTAGTCTGCTAGAGCAGATTGGGGGGAGGGGAGCGCTTTATAAAGTGGAGAGAGGGCTCCGAGTAGATGTATTGTATGTTTATGATTTATTCACTAAAGCTCGTCATAAAAAAGCTTTCTAAAACTAACATCCTATCTAAAAGTAAGATATCCTATCGATTCCATTGGACCTTCGTACTTGCATGATCGCCACCAGTTCCTTGATAGTTTCCTCCAGAATGACAACGTTATTCAAGAGCATCGAGAGGGTGATTTCTGTAGACTTGTCCAAGCGCCTGTAGGATTGGGAAGGGTTGGTATCTTTGGGTGCAAAAGTATCTTCGTCGTCTTTGTCCAAATCCATGATGGGTTCTTCGGGTTCGATGATGAAGTTGGATGGGAAAAGCGGTTGGAGGCGGAAGCCGAGGGTTTTGCGGGCATGAATTGCGACCGGCGTATTGGTCATGGCAGGTGCAAGAAGGGGATCGTCGTCGCCACCACTATGATGAGATGAAGATGTGGTTGTAGTGGATAGTGCGGCTGTACCAGTGGAAGAGGTGGAAGCAGCAGCAGCTGAGGCGGTGGCAGCCACTGATGAAATCATAGGAGTGGGTGGAGTAATCCGTGTGGCAGAAGCAGCCATGGCGGCAGCTGTTGTCGATGAAGATAAGGATTTCGATGGATTTGGCGGCGGAAGTACTGGACGAGAGGGTGGTAAAATGGAGGGCCGTCGTTTCTGTTGTTGTTGGTACTGTTGCTGTTGTTGTTGATGATAGAGTGTTGAGGCACTTCCCGAGGAATAGCCGAAAGATGATGACGACGGAAGCGGAGGCGAGCGAAGAACCGATGGGCGGCGTGATGACAGGGATCCAAAATCATTTCCGTTTGATGCTCCAAAAGAAGACGCTGTTTCTGTGTGACGCATGGTTGAGCCTCGGCGTGCAGTATTCGGTGATGTTGGTGCTGATGTTGTCCATGATGATAATAGGGAGGAGCCTCCCGACGCCATGGATCCTGCCGTTGGTGTTGCCGTTGCGCCTGTCGTAGTATCGATCGTCCCAAACATCAAACATTGCCATCGTTCCTGTAAAAGGGTGTCGAAACAGTCCACCTCCGAGCGATAAAAGTCCACCTGCTGAGTCAATGTCCGGAATAAGGTAAAGAAGGGAGGGAATGACTTAAACTGAGTGGTTGTAGCTGTATGTGATAAATTGCGTTCCACACCAAAGTCCACCGAGCGATCGTCGTCTTCATCATCCTCGTCGACTTGATTGTAGTCAAAGTGTGCATAGATGTCGTTCCCTCGTATTTTATCTGCCGTAGATCCGCCCTCGTCCAGTTGTAGTCGTTGCAAGTGATCGGTGGTGCTGGATGCCAAAGTTGAAGGAGAGGAAGAGGTTGTTGTCACTGAGTTCGTCGCCGTGGTGGTTCCATTTGTGATGTTGCTCGAGTCCAAGATCAATATATCGTCGGGAGTGGTGCGATCGCTTTCTTGGAATGAGATCCAGCCTTCTAAGCTTCGGTAGGGACAGAGTGCCAGAGAGGAGATCACCCCCGTCAGTGCCAAATTCAATGCTGACGATTGTGCAAAAAAGTGGGAGAGAAGGCCAAGGAGGATCTGTAACAATTTATCGGTAGGTCGAATACGATGTCTAAACAAACGTGCTTTGGCGGAGCATAAAGAGTGCTGTTGTTGTTTGCTTTGTTGTCGTCCTTTGTCGTCAGGTCGTTTTCCATACTTGAAGCTGCGTCTTCTTTCTGCTTTTGGTGTACTTGTTTGTTGTGACCCCGACTTGATCCCGTCCATGCTGACCATATTTTGATAGCACCAATCAGCTTCCATTTGAGCTTCAATATCGTCCAAGTATTCTTCATAGCCCACCGAGAGGATGTCTTCAGAGTGTGTTTGATCGATCCCAGTGATTAGAGAGAAGTAGAGTTCAATCTCTTTGATATGATGTGATATGATGGTTGCTGCTGATGTTGATGTTGTAGATGTTCCAGAGATGTTGTCGCAAGGGAAAGGCGAGTTTGAGTTGTCGGGATAGATGGACAGCAACTTGAGCGAGTGCCGACAGTGCCTAGTGATCAGAGTTTTCAGTAGCTTGAGAGTGGCGATAACGGTCGGTTGTGAGCTTGATTTAAGTCTACTAAGAATGAGATCCTTCAGAGTAAATCGTTCACCAGCTGTAAAGTAAGGCGAGCTTTTGAACTGATCGAATTCGATTCCTGCAAATACGTTCGAGTGCTGTTTGTTATCATCCCCGTTCGCTGTTGATGCTGCTGACGTTGTCGCTTGTGTTGTATCCTGTTCATTTTCTTCATCCATCAGAAACTTGACCACCACGTCAGCCAAATCTTCTTGTTGCAAAGTCTGTAGGATCAAATCGATGTAGGTGATGACAGCCACTGACGAGCCATCGATATCAGAGCATTCCAGAATGGAGGGATACAAGATGTTCTGTAGAAAGAATATCCGTATACTAACCAACAATTTCATAGAGATATCAGAGTTGGGACACCGAGTGAGCACATCTTGACAGAATTCGAAGAGTTTGAGGAAGGAGTCCAGTTGTAGCTTAAAGTCGACTGAGTTCGAAAAGACCACGCCTACGCCAGAAGCCATGGCACGAGGATCCAGATCCTGGCCCAACAAAAAGGTCGCCGAGTCGGATGAGAGTTCAGAATCATCCTTGATCACCAGTTTTCGAGGTAGTTGTGAGTACAAAGCGCCCAGGCCCGCCGCCATGATCGTCGCAAAGTCGGATTCCAGAATGAAATCACCCAGTTGACTCGTGGCCATTTCCATCAGAAACAGTAATCCAGTCCGAGCAAAATCACCCGAGCGCCCTTCCCGATGGACAAACCTTAAGAGATACGTGAATAGTAGGAATTCGTATTCTGGTTTCTTTGCTGTTGCTGCTGATCCTGCTGTTGTTGTGGCTGGTGTAGGTGTAGAAGGTGTGGCGGGTGTGGAGGTCTGCTGGTCGGTTGCTGTAGAGGCCTTGTTGTCATGGTGATGGAAAGTCTTTTGTGGAGTTATGAGCCATTGTTTGTCGTGGAAGAAGATATTGAGTAAAGCCGGGAAGCCATGTATCTTGGAGCAAATAATATACATCAGGTCCACCAAATCTTCATGATATGTATCACTTTGTCGGTCGTCCAGGACACAGAAGCGAAGGAGTTTGATGGTAGGTTTGTGGACGGCATTGTGCACCAAGAAGCGGTCGTCCAAGAGATCCACCATGCTGGCAATGGTTCGAATCGCCTCACCACGAATACCTTCTGGATAGTCCATCTTTTCCGATACATTGACGAGATATTGTAGCACCCCATTCTTTAAAAAGTATTCCATACAGACGCCTGTTGTGTTTTCTTCTTGTCGAGCCTCTTCATCCACTAGCATGTCCACCATTTGTCGAAGTCGATCAGGTATCTCCGTTTGTTCCACATGAAGTTTGCTTTTGCGATCTTCGAGGCTGAGTATGTTCTATGAGACATCAATGGAAAGGTTGAATAAGTCAGTATTCAAGGATGATAATACATGTTACGGTGCGGGGCATGGGCGCTTTTCTTTTTCTGCTTTACGTGTACGTAGTCCCAGCATTTATGGAACTTGGCAAGTTGCATGGCACTAGTAGGTTGCACCTTTGGAGGCACTATACGCTTCTTGAACTTGGCAAAGTAGTCCATCAGATATTCATGAGTCAGTGGTATAAGAAGGGAAAAAATACAGGGAAGAAGAGCGAACCAAGACAAAGGAGGAGTGGAGCCCCTTTTTAACATTTGGGCGGCGTTTGAAAATAAAAGTGTGGTAGCCTAAAATGCAGATCAGGGTATGAATTACAAAGGATGTCATATAAATCCATGTAATACATCGTGCTATACATCGTGCTTTGTCGAGTAACCTGTTCAAGACTGCACCCAACTTTTGCTGAAAAGGGTAGAATGCTCTGACCTTGAAAGAAAGAGGCTGGAACTAGTTTCTACGCACTACATAGTACACCGACTCTTGTGGTCATCATGAGAGCGCTATACTGGGTCCTCTTTCTGAGTAACCTATATCTAGCGGATGGTTTCGCTTCGATGATTTTCCCTGAAAAGATTCGTTGTATGCAAAACAGAATGACAAGGGGAAGATTCCTGACTGAAATTATTCTAGTTCCGACATATCCCCGTAAATGATCAATTGACCCCCAATAGCATTGTCTAAGTCCTTCGTATCTGTGCCCTGGTACGATATTGATGTAAATCACTTTACAAGCTGCTATGAGAGTTGATCTACAACCGTGCGTTTGATTGTAAGGCCATCTCTCACCGAACAGTGGGTGTGCTCAGAAGTGAAAATAGTGTGCCAGACATTGACTAGTCTTCTAGATCATCCTTCCCAATGATAAATGCACTTGATGTCGAAAACAATTGAAATCGATTCTATGACATGCATAGTGGATCCTGGCCTGGTTCGAATTTTGTGAACGCTTAGGCTTTGTCCTGCTGGATAGTGTCAGTTACGGAGTTTGAAAATAGTCGACTTTTTTAGAAACTTTTCGATTGCCAGTTCCAAATTTTTGTAACGAGTTGCCTGTCTCTCAAAACTGAGATGGATAACCCATCTTCAAACTTTACATGAAACAAGATATAGCTCATATCTATCAAACGATACCAAGAAATAGCATATCCTATGCTGTATGCGTTTCGGTAACGCTACACAAGGACTCAAAACAGCAATGGTTTTGAAATGCTCAGGGACGGCGATCCATTCAGGACAACTTGACATCCGTAACATCATTCGTTAGATAAGAGACACAAATTTTATCATATCAAATTTGAGATAGGGTTATTTATCTCATTGACTAGAAATTGTATGTCTAAGAAAAAGTGACACTTTTCATGGGGGATGGTCTGTACGTTGTTAAAGTGTCGGGATTTGAGATTTCTTGACCAACACTTTCGTAAAACGACTGAGGTACTCGGTTTTTCAACATGAGAAAGATAAGGGACACATGGTGATTGTGTATGTAGATTTTTAAAAGATCAAGTCGTAAAGTCGAGAAGCGAGCTCTATTCATTCACAAACTTTGAATTGTCAGACGGAGTTTCAAATTGCGCCTGTGGGCGGAATCTTTGGA
The DNA here is from genome assembly GCA_900079185.1 of Absidia glauca. Classification (NCBI taxonomy): domain Eukaryota; kingdom Fungi; phylum Mucoromycota; class Mucoromycetes; order Mucorales; family Cunninghamellaceae; genus Absidia; species Absidia glauca. The sequence continues at coordinate 274,434 of LT554895.1, forward strand.
GGTGGCTGAGGTTTGGCAAGATCAAAAAGACGGGGAAAAAATTTAAAAGCTTTCCCCTTCTTTCTTCCTCTTCATATTCCATCATCGATGCTTGTCCTTTACGAAACTGCTGCCGGGTACGCCTTATTCAAGTTGGTCAACGACTCAAAGTTAGAAAAGTCCGAAGATATCTGGAAAGACTTTGAAACCTCGGAAAAAGCCAATGCAGCGTACGTGCCCTGATCATGACATTCCCTCTCCATCAACACCATTCACTCATACTTTGTCTTTTACCTCTTTCTAGTGTTAAACTTAAGGCCTTTACCAAGTTTGAAAACACTACCGATGCCCTGTCCGCTGTCACTGGTCTTGTTGAAGGCAAGGTACCCAAAAACTTGAAGAAATTCCTGGAAACCGAAATCTCTGAGAAGGAAATGAAGAAAGAGAAGCTCATTATCAGTGATCCTAAGCTTGGTAAGTGAGATTGGGTTGTTATAGATACCTGTATACTAATGTATTCTCTCATTGATTGGCTCTATAGGAAGCGCTGTCAACAAAAAACTTGGTATCAGCGTCTTATCTGACTCCACTGTGATGGATCTTTACCGTGGTATTCGTGAACAATTCGAATCCTTGGTCTCTGGTCTTTCTCACCAAGACTTATCCGCCATGTCTCTTGGTCTATCCCATTCCTTGTCTCGTTATAAGCTCAAATTTAGCCCTGATAAGGTGGATACTATGATTGTGCAAGCCATTGCTCTTTTGGACGATCTCGACAAGGAACTCAACACATATGCTATGCGCGTGAAGGAATGGTACGGTTGGCATTTCCCCGAAATGGGCAAGATCTTGGTCGACAATCTCGCTTATGCCAAGGTCGTCAAGGCCGTGGGTTTCCGCACCAACACTCACGACACCGATCTCTCCAGCATCCTCCCCGAAGAACTCGAAACTGAAGTCAAGGAAGCCGCCGAAATCTCCATGGGCACAGAAATCTCGGACGAAGATATCGAAAACATCCATGCTCTCTGTGACCAAGTCATCAACATCACCGAATACCGCACACAACTCTACGAATACTTGAAGAACCGTATGAACGCCATTGCCCCTAACCTTACTGCTCTTGTCGGAGAACTCGTCGGTGCGCGGCTCATTGCTCATGCTGGGTCTTTGATGAACTTGGCCAAACAACCTGCTTCCACTATCCAAATCCTTGGTGCTGAAAAGGCTCTCTTCCGCGCTCTCAAGACAAAACACAACACACCCAAGTACGGATTGATCTATCATGCGTCTTTGATCGGTCAGGCTGGTCCTAAATACAAGGCCAAGGTCGCACGTATGCTCGCTGCAAAGTCCGCCATTGCTCTCCGTGTCGATGCCCTGGGCGAACAAGAAGGCTGTGAAGTCGGTGTGGATGGACGTAGCAAGGTCGAAGCTCGCATCAAATTACTGGAGGGTCGCTCAAATGGTCGTGCAAATCGGGACAAGTCAAACAACCAAAAGCAACAGAAATTCCAGTTCAACAAGACGGCACAATACAATGCTCAGAACGATGTGGTGATGGCTGAAGTCAAGACTGAAATCAAGATTGAAGAAACCCAAGTGGCTACTGAAACCAAGAAGCGGGATATCGAACAAGTAGATGATGCAACTACCACAGACGGGTCCAAGCCAAAGAAGGAAAAGAAGGAAAAGAAGGACAAAAAGGACAAAAAGGATAAGAAGGACAAGAAGGAAAAGAAGGAAAAGAAAGAAAAGAAGGACAAGGAATAGCTAGTAATAGTACAGTGTAGACTTTAGTATAGTTGTATAGCTTTTTTCATCTCCCCTCCTCTTTAGTATACTTGTCTACATCTCTCATATCTCTCATTCATTCCATACTACATCATTCTTCATTTACCACGACTAATCAATGCTTTTTACATAAATAAACAACATACATTTGCTGTGATCTGTCATAGTTTTGTCCGGTCAGTGAATAGGGAAAGTGATCGACTATCATCGGGTGATTTGCAGCCCCACTGGATTTTAAACTCCGTATCTGGCTACAATGCATAAGCCTAATTTTTCGTTGATTAGCTTGAAGAAAGGACAGACCTTGGAAAAAGACTTACTTTTTTGTGAGGAATGCTACAGACAAAACCATCCGGAAAAAACCAATCTACGTATCCTGAATTTTGCTGACAATAAGGACTTACATGGCGGGGGACTCTCTTTGAGTCCCTGACTTCTGTGCTTCTGCACTCTAGATTTCAAACCCCGATTTGACTACAAGTGCTTTCTTATGCCCGTCCTTCATTTTTGCTCCTTCTTTCCCTCGTCATTACTTTTTTGCCTCCACATTGTCATTCTCTTTTTTCCACGACGACGACAAAAGAACGAACGAACGAACGAGAAAACGAACGAACGAACGAACGAACGAGAAAACGAACGAACGAACGAACGAACGGTAACTCTTCCCTTCTCACGTCATGCTCTTCTTTTGCTTACCATAACTAACTTTTTGCCTTTTGCATCGTTCCTCTTTCTTTTGACACTAGATCGGCTACGACGATGACGACGGCAATAGGGACGACGACGATACTAATGACGACTCCACCACTGCTTCATGTCGCCCAAAAAGGCTCTTTTTAAAATTTTCAATTGTAAAAAACATGGGGAAACCCTCGCAAATTTTTTTTGGGTGCACTCCCATTCCATTGTAGAATCTCGTAGTCCAAGTTACTAATAAAAGTATACCAAGTCTTTGCCCATACCCTTCCGCTACTATCTTTGATACTTTTACACAGCTTGGTCGTCTTCCTCCGCCTCCATTTGCCTGATTTTTACAGTAGCTTAGCCATTCTCATTAAAACCCGTCGCCATTTACACATTAGCTTAACTCCGGCCTCAAACATAGTATGTACCAAAGCCCAATAATCCTATTGTACCAATAAAATCTTGTATGTATGCGAAGATGGACATTACGATCATGTAAATGTATTAAAATCATTACAACTAGTAAACCAATGGTGTTTTAGGAGTTGTCAATGATGAACTACTCATCTGTAGTTTGGTCTTTATAATGTACATGGTATTGTCATGGTTTTGAATTTGAGAAACGTCTTTCGTAGGATGATTCGAGTAGGCTTTATTGATGGGATTTGACTAAGAGGCTATGGTGCAGGCTATGTTTGGGGTCGTAGTTAAGCTAATGTCTAATGGCAACAAGCTATTGTAATGGGAATGACTAAACTGCTGTAAAAAGTAAGCAAATGAGGTGGACAAAAACGGCCAAGCTGTGTAAAATTATCAGTGATAGTAGCGGAAGGGTATGGGCAAAGACTTGGTATACTTTTATTAGTAACTTGGACTACGAGATTCTACAATGGAATGGGAGTGCACCCAAAAAAAAATTGCGAGGGTTTCCCCATGTTTTTTACATTTGAAAATTTTAAAAAGAGCCTTTTTGGGCGACATGAAGGAGTGGTGGAGTCGTCATTAGCATCGTCGTCGTCCCTATTGCCGTCGTCATCGTCGTAGCCGATCTAGTGTCAAAAGAAAGAGGAACGACGCAAAAGGCAAAAGTTAGTAATGGTAAGCAAAAGATGAACATGACGTGAGAAGAGGAGAGTTACCGTTCGTTCGTTCGTTCGTTCGTTTGCTCGTTCATTCGTTCGTTTGACGTCGTGGAGTAAAGAGAATGACAGTGGAGGCAAAAAAGTAATGACAAGGGGAAGAAGGAGCAAAATGATAGGACGGGCAAAAAGAAAATCTTAAAGCCAACCGGGGTTTGAAATCTAAAGTGCATAGGCACACATTGTTGGAGGAGTGTGTGGGCAGGATCGTGTTCCTGAGCTTCAATTTGCAGCATATCCCTAACATATCAGAGCGAGCATGCTACTACATTCTCATGCTATGATGTGGACTTGACTTTTGAATGACAAATAGGCTGGATCAGAGAAGATTGAATGTTGCCAAATGGGATAGCAGGGGTGGAGTTTCATCATGAGCACCGAGTCTTGTATAAAAGTCTTCCTGAACATCATGATCACCTGTACACATGCATTTTCAGCGACGATAGGTTGCATAGGATCGCCAGGACTGAGTTTTTCGCCGCCAGTCGGTCATGTCATTCGCCGATCGCCGCGAACAACTTCTTGCAGAGGCTGGTAGGTGGGTTAAGGGCGGCACGTGCAAGATAAAAGAATCGACCATATGTGGGGAAGCCTGCCAATGATTGCACCAATTCTCTTGGAAGGTTGGTGAGATATGCGCCGTTTATCGTTGTGTTGTTCCATCGGCCTTGGTGTAGTATTTGATCCATGTTCGCACACACGTTACCCGCCATACGAGCTGATGAGCCGCAATTGATATGTGTCTTTTTGTTGTACCTGATACTAGGAGAAGAGAGGGCCTTGCCGATCGATTCCCGACGAGAAGAGTAAGACCATTCCTGTGCCTGGCGGGGCGGTTTTATCTTCATTTCGAATTGAGTCCCAGCTATGCCCCGGACTCAAGTCAGGGACTCCGAGAGTCCCCCGTCATATCAGTCCTTATTGTCCGCAAAATTCAGCATACACAGATTGGTTCTGTCCCGGTGGTTCTGTCTGTAGCATTCCCCCTTTTTTGTAGCTCAATTTTTCTTGTGAACGGTATGGACAACCCAACTTCAAATTCGGCATAGACTCAGATGTGCTTTTTATCTATCGACTGATACCAAGATAGACTGATTTTCTTGGATGACTTTCCATTTTTGATACCACTCCATTTGGTCGCTTTTTGGGGGCTTCTCGGAGCGTTCACAGCCGCAGACAACATAAAAGTGCTTGTTTTTGGGTATCAGTCGATATATATGCATTGCATCGTGTTGCCTGTGAAATATGACGGTAGGTTGCTCATCTCGGTTTTGAGAAATAAGCAACTCTTTAAAAAAAAATGGAGGTCAAAAGTTCACATCTTCAAAAGGTTCGAAATTTTATTTTTAAAATCCCGCCATAATTACAGTTACTCGGCTACAAAGAATCCCTTCACCCGCCAATCCATTTCTTTGCTTCGCCAGAGTCTCTAGAATGACTGCAACATATTCAAAAGAGTAAGGTCATGGAGATGGTCTAAAGTAGGTTTTATTAGACTGCCTGAGATTATGATTAAGCTATCTGTAAGACTTGCCATGGAATACCTAGTCTAGTGTAATAAGCTACAAAATGAGAAAAGGAAAGCTAGTCAGCGATACCAAAAGTGTCGGTGGTAGTGAACAAAAGAAAGTAGGCAAACGAGTAGTGATGTTTAGCAGTGCAATGGCCACAGAATCTACAGTGCAAAAGTGAGTGAAAAAAAAAATTGCCATAATTTCGTAATCCATTGCGTCCAATCCCTAATCTAAGTGCATGTCCACTAGCCGACCTGCTCCCTACGGTCCCAACGCCCGTCGTCGCCCTCTCGGGTGCGGACCCTATGAGATTCGGACCTTGACTTTGTGCTAATGAGATCCAGGCGACGCCGACCTGCTCGCTACACTCCCGACGGCCGACGTCGCCCATGGTGAAGAAAAGTGAAGGGTGATGAGTAGAGGTGAATGTTAAAGGAAAGGGGTGATTACCTTGTCAGGGTCGGGCCTTGACTTTGCGCTAATGAGATCTAGGCGACGCCGACCTGCTCGCTGCACTCCCGACGGCCGACGTCGCCCATGGTGAAGAAAAGTGAAGAGTGATGAGTAGAGGTGAATGTTAAAGGGAAGGGGTGATTTACCTTGTCAGGTTCGGACCCTGGGTTCGTGTTAATGAGATCTAGGCGACGCCGACCTGCTCGCTACACTCCCGACGGCCGACGTCGCCTTGGTAAAGAAGAATGAAGAGATGAGTAAAGGGGAATTTTAGTCATTTACCCACCCCGCCAGTCACCCAATATCGGAGTCGCAAATGTGTACATTTTTTTTGTGGTCGAAATTTTTCCTAATCTAAGTACAATAATGTAGGATCCATTCCTGGTGCCAAAGAGCCTATTTGCATTGCCACCCCAATTGATCTGCCAAGAAAAAAGCAGTAATAATGCAAAAGACAAATGTTAGTCGTGGTAAGACAAAGATGGGCAAGATGGTGAGAAGGAGTGAGTTACCCTTTGTTCGTCGTTTAATGTCATTGTAGAGAGAGCGAGTCGTTCGTGATGCGGTGGTGGCGTCGATGGAAAGAAAAATAAGTGATGAAGAAGCAAAGAAGAGGCATAGAATAGGATTAACGGAAAAAGGGGTTCTTGTAGTTGTGGCCGGAGCGGAGTTTCAATGTTTGGCTGGCAGGGATAAAGGGGAATTTTCTGGGGCAACTGATATTCTCTTTCTTTCCAATATGCTTCACTCTTGTCGAATGTGAATCTCCAAAGAAACATGACCAGCTCAGTATTTCACACTAGCAAGCGAATCTCCACACTTACCAACACCAACTGGATATTCGACGTCGGTCCTGCGCACCTTGTACGTTCCCCCTCACACAACACTCTTACCCCACCTTTTACTGGTAAGGATGTGTACCTGACTTCCTTGTAGTACTGTTTACTAACCCTTTCTCTTGTTTTGGAGGTAGTGTTATATAGGTTTTATGGATAGGTAAGGGGATAGCTACTAGATAAAGGGGGATAGCCGGGAGATCGGGAATAGACTTATCGACTTGTACTTCTTTGTCCAGCTCTCTCATAGGCCTCTCGTCAAATTGATGCTCTCTTTCATTTCTTCTCATAGAAAATGTGCGTACTACGGTCAGACTCGATTGGGAACCCTCTAAACATCAAGTCAAACGAACATGGGCGGGCGGATAGAGTGTTGTCTGTACTACATCTATTCGCTTGGGGCGCCGTTGGCAAACAGGGAATAACGACGATGCAACATTTATATAACATTTAACTCTCCATTTAGATAATCAGTGTGACGCCAAGGATGATTTCGACAAGGAAAGACCGGGAAGTACCTCAGGAATGGTATTTGGATCTCACACTCACACGAACGCAACAATCCTCACTACCAGCGTGCCTTGAAGCATCAATAACGTTACACACTAATGGGAACCAACAGTGCCAACGTCTTTTACAAGGGTCAGTATAATCTCACATGCAGTAGTGTCATTCCAGGGACATCTCGTGGAAGCGCTCTTCTCTAAAATCAACACAAATGGATCCTGCATCACCACACGAAACGAAACATGAACGACTGGGACGGACAAGATTGGAATAGCCACTTTGTATAGTCTTTTATTTTAGCTTAGTGTCACTAGTCTAGCTTTGTATTTTACGGCAGGAGTCAAATAAACACAGAAAGAGATGTTTGATCGTTTTTTTATTGATACAAGTGTAGAGTAGAGTCGATTCGAGCGAATGATGCAAATTTGCTTCGCAGGAAGGAAGGGACACCACGGCGCATGGCAGGTAACTCGCTATTGAAGACAAAGAAATGTGATTAGATCGATTTTTGATGAGGGACACACCAAAACCTACCTACCACCACCAACGCCGTGTGGCAAATCGGTCAACGCTATCTGCCGTCTCGCCGCCCTTCCTTGAATTCAGGGCAGACTCCCCGCCCACCATATGAAGACGACACCTTTTATCTTGCTCACTCCAGGACAGAGGTCACCATCGAGGGTGGCGCCCCAGAAGACCTTAGATGACACACCTTAATAGCGGAGTTTAAAAAAGGGGGGAGGTAAGAGATGTGATCAAACTCATGTCGAAAGCTTACCAGAATATCATTCGTGTGGTCTCCGGGCGCCCTTTCAGAAAGTAATGCAAGATTAAGAATTAGTCATGATAGTAAAACATAAAAGTTGCATTGTATGTCTTTTTCTTTTAGGAAATCGATGTTACTATTTTGACATGACCACTTTCATCCTTTCCCGTCGAAAAAGAGGAAGGAAAGAGGGGAAAAAAGGTTTCCTTCGCTCCCTTCTCTCCCCAAATTGAGAAAGAGAGAGAGAGAGAGAGAGAGAGAGAGAGAATGAAAGAGAAACTTATCGAAGGATGGGGAGGAAAAAAAGCTTTTTTGAATGTGTGTGAGTGTGTGTGTGCAATGTGTCACTCTATCTTTGTCGTACGATGGTATGCGCGTATGAGAAATAAGCCTCTTTTTTTTCCCTATTCCTTGGATACAGGAACCTACCCCAGCATGATGCTATCGATCGCGCAGGAGGGCGGAGCTCATACTTTTTTGACTTTTTCTCTTCACTGTGTTGTATTTCAAAAGCTCTAATTGTACATATAGTCATTACAAAGTGGAATCCGTTGAATGGAGTGTTCGGTTTGATCGAAATGAAGAGGTTTAAGACTCGGGAAAGAACATGTCGGAGTTGTAATGGATCGACGGCGGAGCTAAAAGCGCAACTATGTCTTACCCTTGAAATCAAAGCCTATCGTTCCCAAGGCAAATAGAGAGCGCAAACATAGAGCGCAAACACAGAGCATCAGTAGATCAAAGTATACAAGTATACTTTATGTGCTAATACAATTGAATGCTTAGCTTTTTTGTAAAGCGATATGCTAGGCAGAAGCTCGGCACTACATTTTTTACGCTGTCAGAATTTCAACTCCGCGATTCATGCTCGGGACCTGCTTAGAGATTCAGCTACTCTTTTCCGTGGTACAGTTCCCTTCACAATAACTATACCTAACCACTCATTGACTTTGATGGGAGCAACTACGTTTTCCGAAGGATGGATTATAAGTAAATTAAGTCAAGTCTGAATGATGATAAATGTCATATTGTGCTCATAGAGCACACGGTAGTAGGAATTGAATTTGATCAGATATGACACGTACATGACAGGTACATCGGGAAGGTGACCGGAGGAGGACCGGAGGAAGACATGGACGGTCTTTGAACGTAAACGTCATTTTCGGATACTTGACAATCTAACCGATCCCCATTATTTGGGATTGGCGCACCTGGTACTGGTACACATCAGAGTTTGCTAAGATAAAAAGAGCGTATGTTAAAGAGTAAAAACATGTAGATGGATTCATGTAGGTTTTATTGACTGATTGAGACTATTGTAAAGCCACACTACCAAGCGAGGAGGGGGTTAGGATGAGGTGTGCAGGATTTGCCACGGAGAGACTAATGTATTGTAATGAGCTACGAAATAAAAAAAAGGAGAGCTGGTCAACGGTGCTAATAGTATCAGAGATGGTGGGTAAAGGGAGTAGGCAAACGAGTAGTGATGTTTAGCAGCACAAAGGCTACAGAATCTACAAAGCAAAAAGTGAGTGCCCCTGAAAAAAATTGCTTTTAGGATTTCCCCATGTTTTTCGTCATCACTTGCGTCCAATCCCTAATTTAGCCACATGTACATCCAGTCCTGCTGCCAAAGAGCCTATATCCGTTGCCATCCTAATCGAACATCTAAGAAAAAAAGGAGCATTGATGCAAAAGGCAAATGTTAGCCATGGTAAGACAAAGATGGTCAAGATGGTGAGAGGGAGAGACTTACCATGCGTCCGTATCCTAAGAGCGTTGTATACAGTGTATGTCAGAGGAGATACCAAGGCAAAGTCGAAGGAAAGAGGAAAGTGATGGGGAAGCAAAGAAGAAGCAATGGATAGGTAAACGAAGAATATCGATACTTGTAGCTTATCGGAGTATGAAACCAGGTGGTGCTACAAATCACCTGGTGGGCAAGACGCAGCCAAAAGATGACCCAATCATTGATTTTCGGGTTTTGAAAAAGCGGAATCTAAAAAATTATTAAAGAAAGGAGTTTGTGGATTCTTTCCCTTTCCTTCGCTTTCTTTTTTACTTTTCTTTTACATTAACACTTCAATCAAACATGGGTATTAGCGGTGGTATGACCCCCAAGGCCTTGGCGAACAAAATGAAAGCCAAAGGACTTCAGAAACTGGTGTACTATTGTCAAGCCTGCGAAAAACAATGCCGGGATGCGAACGGCTTCAAGTGCCATACTCAATCTGAATCTCATCAACGACAAATGCTTCTTGTGGCGGACAATCCTGGGCGGTACATTGTGAACTACTCTGAAGAATTCAAAAAGGACTTTTTAAGCATCTTGTCACGCCGTCATGGGACCAAACGGGTGTTTGCCAACAGTGTCTATCAAGAATACATTGCCGATCGGAATCATATTCACATGAACGCTACTCGATGGGACTCTTTATCTGGCTTTGTGCAGTATCTAGGCAAAGAAGGGATCTGTCATGTGGATGATACTGAACGTGGGTGGTGGATCACTTGGATTGATAATAGTCCTAAAGCATTGGCAAGACAGGTAAAATAGATAGAATGAAAAAGGCGGCATCTAATAACATATTGACTCTTTTGTAGGCTGCTATTCAAAAGATGGATCGACAAGCGAAGGACGACGAAGAACGGGAACACGAACTACTTCAAGAACAGATTCAACGGGCAACACAACTAGCGGAAGAACGAGGCGTGGAGCCACCGACAGAAGTGACGGAATTGAAACGGGACGAAGGCAAGATCAAGCTCAACCTATCACTGAAACCGTCTCTACCAACCTCAGAAACCACCACGCCTACTATCACTATGAAGAAACCCGGTGGAAACAAACTGAAGATGATGATGGGTGGCATGAAGAAACAAGGAGCAGCATCAACACAATCACCAACTCCTCTTACTGAAAAGAAGCCTGGGTCAACAATGATGATGATGGGCTTGGGCAAACGAAAACAATCACCGGAGAACTCTGATGGGCCTTCCTTGGACAAGAAGATCAAGTCTCATTAAATTAGATGTATACATAGTTTTGATAGTGCTAGTTGATTATGATTGTTTTGTAAATAAAAAAAAAAGACGATGATGTTGTGTTTATTCTGACTGAAGAAAGGGGAAATGGGAAGATCTAACTAAGAGAATGTAGGCATAGATAGGTAATAAAGCTAATGTGTCAATCAGTAGGAAGTGGTAACAAGAGTCCGTGGTTTGCTGCCAAAGAGAGAGATCGTTGGCACCATTTGGCCATGTAATCATCAAAATGCTTCATCATCGGCATGCTTTGGAGGTCAACAATGTCACGGATAAGATACCAATCATGGGGAAAGGGAGCTTTGCACATATCAACTTGGAGCTTGGTTGTTGTCTGCTTGATGAGATGGGCAAAATCATAGATATCTTGACTGAAGACCTCTTCTTCGCCAACAAAAAAGAGAATACCACCTTGACAGATATGTTCCAAACCGCCCTGAGTTAGATTATTGAAGATCTTGAACATTGCCACATTGTCCAGCCTGTTCATTGTCAGTTTGATGTATTCCTTGATAACCAGTTCAAAGAGTTTGTGCGACACAAGATCAGAGCCAGCGAATTGTTTCCAAGTTTCAGATGTTTGATTGACAGAGATGACAGGTGAGGATAAGAGAATGCCGGCTGGTAGGTCTAAATCAAAGTTGGTACGTCGTGCAAGAGGGTCGACCAAGAGTTCAGGGGCATAAATGTGACACAGCATTTCCAGAGAGATAATCCCGCTGTCAGAAAATAAAAAAGTCAATTGTAAGGAGACCAGGATGTATACCACACGCTACATTGCTTACCCGGCCGAATCCCCTGAAATAATGATCTTGGATGGTGATACTCCCAGTTTGGAGGTCAGATATTGATAAGCATTCGCACATTCCACCACTGGACCTGGATAATAGACTTCAGGGGCCAAGCCTTAGGGAAGTTAAAGGAGTATGCCTTAATTAGTACTTGCAATGGTATGATCTACTCTTCAAGCTATTACCGTATTCGACAGACATTATAACTGCATTGATACCATGATTGTCCTTCAATATGGTGAGCCAGGATATGAAGGCATCCATATACATCACGCCTAAGGTTAGAATGGATCAGTCAGTAACCGCAATGTACCCTGACCACTGTTCGATTGTATATTGCCTTACAGTGTCCAACACGGAAGCCCCCACCTATTAAAAACAATGTACAATGGTCATTTGCTGCAATCTAGTCGTGGCCATGACTTACCGTGGACCTTGTAAATGACAAGATCGGCATTCATCAAGCGATTCAGGGCGATCTGTTCACTATCGTGCATGACATTGCTGGCAATAATGGCTCCTTTCCAATGAGTGCTGTTGATGAACTTGATCCAGTCTGTTTGATTAGCCAGGGGTTTGGAGAAATGGTAGACAGCCGAGCGAGCCAATGGAGAAGGTAATGTGAGCATGGTGCGAATTAACCATCGTACAATAGAGATGGGGATGTATGTTCGATAGAATTGACGTAGGCTATCCACGGTAAGCAGTTCAAAGAGAGCGGACAGCAATGAGTACAGGAATGACATTGCTGAAGAGAAGATATGGGGAAGAAAGAGGAGGAAATGGGGAAGCCAAAGGTCCACGCATATGAAAATATACTATTTTCAAACTCCGATTCTGCCCTGAATGAATCGTTATGATAAGTGTTTGTGTCTGCAGGGCATCAACAATGGGAATTAAAATACTGCATCAAAGGGACCGTTTTCATGTATCTTTGTATAGGTGCTGCCACGATTGTTTGTTGTTGCAGACCATATGAGCCCCGTCGACCCCGCTAAAAATTCACAGGTGCTCTCCAAGTCTGACCCATGGCCCAGTTGTGAAACAAAGCATTATGCAAAACATTAGAACCAAAAAGTTGATTTCAAGTAAGTTTTATTGATTGTGGTATACAACACTGTGACTAAGCTATAGGTTTGAGTGGGGCGGCGGCGAGTATGTTTACATGACTTGGAATGACATTTCTAATCTAGTGTATTGGTGAGCTGCCCAGCGGTTCCAAAAGTCAGTGGTAGTGTCCCAAGATCACTAAGAGAAAAAAAAGTAGCAATGATTGCAAAAAGTAAATGTCAATCATGGTAAGACAAAGTGGACAAGAAGGTGAGGAGGTGAGAGCTACCCTGCGTTCGTCGTTCAAGGTCGTTGCATAGAGGACGAGTCGTTCGTGGAGTGGAGCAAATGTCGATGGAAAGAAAAAAAAAGTGCTGGAGAGGCGAAGAAGAGGCGACGAAAAGGGCTGGGGAAAACTGCACTGATGTTACCCTTGTCGGAGTTTAAACCTATTTTACCCCGTAGCTTTATGAGCCATTTTGTTATTTCGTTCTTCTTTCCACTTCTTCTTCCATTTCAATCCTTTTGCACAATTCCACTTTATAAGGATTAGCGCCCATTCTTCCACGTCCTCCGCAAAACTATACAAAGCATGGGTGTAAGCTGAAATGATGGTGACGATGATTACCAAACAGAACCAGCCGCTGTAATACTCATCTTTTTTCTTCATCCATCATTCAAGATCAACTGGTTACTACTTGTCAGTCGTCAAGGTAAAGTTCGTTTGACAAAGTGGTTCGTCACCATTCCCACCAAAGAAAAGAACAAGATTGTCAAAGATGCCACGCAGCTGGTCCTGGCTCGAAGGGTCAAGATGTGCAACTTTTTGGAGTACAAAGGTAAAACGAACAGACGGACCGGCTTTGTGGTGTACTAAAACCCTTTTTCCTTGTCAAATCAAGATCAAAAAATTGTATATAGAAGGTAAAATAGGACATCCATGACAGCAAAGACTCGACTGCTGACCATCTCTTTCTCTCTAGATACGCAAGTCTGTTCTTCGTGGTGGGGATCAACCAAGACGACAACGAACTGATCACCTTAGAAATCATTCACCGCTACGTCGAAATTTTAGATCGCTACTTTGGAAATGTAAGGGGCGGAATAGGTTTTGATGTTTTAGAGGGGAAGAGGTCACTGATCTTTGGACGATATGTAAATAGGTGTGTGAACTGGACCTGATCTTCAACTTCCAAAAGGTAAGCACTGGCAGGCAACGAGAAAGAGGTTTTGCATTTCTTACATGATCTTTTTTTCTCTCTCATAGGCATACTTTATACTTGATGAACTAATCATCGCTGGAGAACTACAGGAAACGAGCAAGAAAACCGTGCTACGGGTGATCACACAGCAGGATCAATTCGAAGATCAAGAAGGAACCGAAGTCAAAGCCGGATGAATAGCCTACGCTTCACCATTTTTTACATTGTACACTTGACCCCTCTACTATCATTATTATCCCCCTCCCCTGTATTACTATGTTGAATAAACAAAACTGATTTGAACCTCACCAGTGTTAGAGTTCGAAGTGTTGTTCCCTTCAAATAATCATTAGCCGCAAAGAAAAATCGGAGCTTGAAAAGTCTATAAGTATCACTTTCTCTCGCCAATCCTTTTAATTGCTTCTTCTTCCCTTCATCATCACTTTTTTATTTTTACATCGACACTATAAATCGGATACGACGAACGACGACTACGAACGACGAATGAGGAACGACGAACGACGAACGAGCAACGAACGAACGGTAAACCTCCCTTCCTCACCGTCTTGTTCATCTTTTGCTACCATTACTTACAATTTGCCCTTTTGCATCCTTCCTCTTTCTTTTGACCCTAGATCGACTACAACGATGACGACAGCGATAAAGACGACGACGATGCTATTCGCGACTCCACCACTGCTTCATGTCGCCCAAAAAGGCCCTTTTTAAAATTTTCAAATGTCAAAAACATGGGGAAACCCTTGAATTTTTTTTTTTTGGTGCACTCATCTTGTCCATAGTAGATTCCCTAACCATTGCACTGCTGAAGTACACTATTACTTGGTCCAATCCATGTGTTCACCACCACTTTTACTTTTGATACCGTTGGCCTGCTCTCCCCTTCTTCATCCCTAGGTCATTACACTACTTTAGTCATTTCATTGTACTCCTGCCCAATGCCCGCCCACTCCCTCTTAGACATTAGGTTAACCACAGCCTTATGCAATCAATAAAACATACTTGAAGCCTTCTCTATATGACTTTTACTCTTCTCCATGGCTACTTTTTTCATTCTAGGACCGAACTTTTGCCAAGGAAACCGAGATTCCACTCGTGCTTTGGGGAAAACAAAAACGTCAGATATCATGTAAGCATAGACCTGCTCTTTCAATGTACCACACTAGACGTAAGATACGTGGGGAGAGTTTTCCGAGTGCGCCCTTAATACCAACCCATAGAGTACATTTTTTTTCCCAGTATCAGCAACTCTTCCCTTTTGACTTTATGATCATCATCCTCCAACAGCCCCACCTTGACATTTCAACCCCCGCCGTCCCTGCATTGTTCTTTGTATTGGATCTTTTATTGAGTATGGATGAACTATGGAGATAAAGAGAGTAATCTAACTATCAAAAGCAAAACAAGGAAATTAAAGAAGAATGGATATGAAAAAAAGACATGTACAACAAAAAAGAGGTGTGTGAGTGTGTAAGGAGAAGGATTATCGATAACTATGTACTATTGATCATAAAGTGACACAAGGATGATAGAGACTAATGATAAGAGGGGAGAAAGCTAATAACAATAAAAAAGGAGAGAGAGAGAGAGAGATGGTAAGAGGAGGAGAGTGGTTCAGTATTTTGAAGAGGGGCCAAAGTTTGGTTTCTCGAGTTTTTCAGGCCGAGGCGCCTTGAATTTGAGTTCAGCCGCGATAGGAATATGACTATACAGAGAGAAAGAAGGGGTGAGACACTGGTGGACAAAGGCATGGATGAGACTTTACTCTGAAGGGAAGTGTGCATTTGGGAATCCTACGACCTTGTTGAGGTAAGTGGGTTCGATGGGTCCTAAGAGTGATAAGGCATCGATGGTGTTGCCAGAGTACCAGATGTAATCCAGCATGCCTTTGAAGCTCGGCGTATAATTGGTGAATGGCATTTCGTCGAGGGAAGCATAGGCGCTCTTGAGTGATAAGGGATGGGAGATGCCTTCGGTGGTGTAGCTGCCATAGACATGGTTTCCGAAATCGTCATGGTCCTGCTTGATCGCCCCTTTCGAGAGATATTCTACGACGCCAGAGTCCGGGGTGGAATTAAAGTCGCCGCAAATGATCGTGGGGAGGTCGGCTGTGGTGGCATAAACAGGGCCCTTTTGCTTGGGTGGTTGAGGAGACGAGCTGTCCACGGTGGAGGCACATGGCTTGAGGTGCTTGCTGGCAAACTTTTCCATATCGTCCATCATCATGCCCACTTGCACCAGCTTGACATCTGCATACGAAGGGTCCCAATGGATGTGTGAGTTGGCGACCAATACCCGCGCCAAAGTTTCCTTGTTTTCCAGAATCGTCATCACGGCAATGTTGTCCTTGGTCATGACTCGGTTGTAAATGTCATCGCTCTTTTTAAAGTCGGGCCGTTGCAGTGCATTGTGGTTGTATTCCAAGAGATGGTATTCGATCAAGTTGAATCTAACAAGAACAACAAAAAGATGAGTTTTCTGTATCCTCCTTGGTCCTTCGACTTTACTTGTCAGCCTTGTAAAAGGTAGCACATCCATCCACCACCTTGCGTTCCTTTTCAGACATGGTTTTGGCCCTGGATTTGGGGAAAAAGACGCCATCGTAGTTGCCTTGATGCTTCAATGTTTCACCAATGATATCTTCGTATTGACCCATTTCCACTTCTTGTAAGCACACGATATCAGTATTCCAGCTGAGGATTTCAGACAGAATCAGTTCCTTGCGATAGTCCCAAGTGAGCGCCCATGAAGGGGTATATCCATATATTTGAGGTGTGGCGTACTTTCGACAGAGAATGTTGTAGCTTAGCACCGTGAATTTTTCTATAGTGAAAGAGAGAGGTAATGTAAGTTATTGTAGAGGACAAGAAGGGGGAGGGGGGGCTTTTTCTTACCAGCTTCACTTTCAGACAAGTCATTTTCAACAGTGATCCAATCTCGGTGAGGCGGAGGCATTCCCACTATAACCAACGAGTAAGTAAAGAGTGGACGATAAGTTTTTTTTTTTTT
>LT554895.1:309628-321214 GCA_900079185.1 Absidia glauca
TGGCGATTGAAAGTCATCTTTTGTTGAGTTTCGGATCCCGCCAGGATCAAAGTGACATGCTGTGACATAAAGCGAGAATGATGAATGATAAGAGTTCGTCATGCTGATGGTTGCATTGTATATCGAATCGTAATCGTATAAGAAGTTCCTAAAAAGAGTGGAAACGAAACTAGTGTGAGAAGGGATCCATTCTTACCAGTTGAGAGACCACCCGAGGAAACAAAGTCAAGATGTAAAGGAACTGTGAGACAGATTCAAGTTCCATAACAAAGGGTTTGCATTTCCCTTGTATGAAACCAAGACCAGACATCGGTTCTACAAGAAAAGAAAAAGACAAGCGTCTCGATTAGAAAAGACACAAGACGGTGTTTAAAAATAAAAGAGCGAGACCGTTGTCAAACTTACACAAACCCATACTTGACACAAGAGAATTCATGCAGACCAGGGTTTCTGCCATAGCAACTGTCAAACCATATAAAAAGAAGATTGTCCATAGTTACTAGTTAGATCTTTGTATTCCTACACACTTCTAACAAGAATAAAGTTCAGTCTCAAAAAGTACTTTTTTCTTGTCCCCCACTATTACAAACCTACCCATTTATCACAAATCCACACAAGGATATGAACGTGCTTTGTATCTTTTGCATGATACCAAGAAACATGCATTTGGATGTTAAATGGGTCCATGAACGCTACATTAAGTTTCAAAAAGGCGACCAATTGGAGTGGTACGTGGCACTTTTAGGCATTTTCATAGATTGGTTAGATTGGCGGATGTGGAACATGAGATCTCTGTCTGTACTTGATCAGGGTGATATGAATTGCTTGGAGATGGAGAGCACTTGTTTTTCTTTTTTTGGTAGTAGGATAAGCTTGTCAAAGGAAGATATAACATGGCACCATCGGAAATGTGGAAGTGGATCAGATGTAAGAATGTGTCTGCTGCCAGTTGACAACAGTCGGGGGCATAAAACCACTGTTGAGTGAAAACTGTGACGTCTAGGGTGCAGCTCAGCTACCTTTTTTATATCTTCGTCTATAAGCACCCCGTTCTTCAGGTACCATTCTTTTTGACTTTCATTTTTTTTTGGACCTGCCCATGTGGACATGCCCCTAGAATTGCCCTATGAAAAATGCCACTTTTTGTTGGGCATGAATGTTTTTGTCAAAGAGATAATAACACTCACTTCAAATTTCTCATGAAGAAAGCAGTGCTTCTTATCTATCGAATGATGCCAACGATGTTCGATTTAGGTGAATGATACACCGACTTTGGGACCACTAGAATCAGTCGCTGTTTTGGGGCTTAGTGGAAAGTTCAGAGAAGCATACAGCACAAGTATACTTCAATTTTGGTATCTTTCGATAGATATACATTCTATCTTGTTCCACGTTGAATTTGAAGATAGTTAATCATTTGGATTATGAAAAACCCGGCAACTCGTCGCAAAAATTTACAGCTGGAAATCGTAAGGTTTTACAAAAAGTCAAGAGCCGCCCGCCCCGCTCTTTTCAAACTTTTGGTGTATGTTGCGCTCGGTCAAGACTTGGCGCACCGGTGCCTGTCAGAGTTTCCAAGGAGCATATTCAAAAGAGTAACTTAATGGAGATTGTTTATCAGATATGTTTTATTGAATGAGACTATGGCTAAGCTATATGTGGGACTTGCCATGGAATAACTAAGCTAGTGTAATGAGCTACGGAAGTGAAGAAAGGGAGAGCAGGCTAACTATGATAAAAGTGTTAATGGTAGTGTGCACACGGATGTGGCGAAGGAATGGGGCACTTCAATAGTGCAATGGCTAGAGAATCTACGATGGAAAAAGTGGATGCACCCCAAAAAAAAACTTGTGAGTGTTTTCCCTTGTTTTTCATTGTTTTTCGTAATCCCTAGCGTCCAATCCCTAATCCAAATCCATTTCCGTCCATTCCTGGTGCCAGAAAGCCTATATCCGTTGCCATCCCATTCGATCATCTAGAAAAAAAAGGAGCAAAGAGGCAAGAGGCAAATGTTAGTCATGATAAGACAAAGATGGACAAGAGGGTGAGAAGGAGAGAGTTACCCTGCGTTCGTCGTTGAATGTCGTTGTGCAGTGGGCGAGTCGCTGTGATGTGGTGCCGTTGTCGATTGAAAAAAAAAAAAGAAAGTGATGAAGAAGCAAAGAAGGGGCGAAAAAAAGGGTTGACGGAAAAAGAGATACTGTATAGCCATCGGTCGGAGTTTACAATTGGTCTGCAAATCACACATAGTCTACCCCACTTACCCCTTGATGTGTCAAAATAGTCTGTCCTTGTACGAGGAAAAGATACATGGTATTTTTATTGGAAAAGTGAATATAGTACAGCTACATTGTAGGAAAAAGGAATATAAAGTATCATAGGATCTACACTAAATGGGCCGCACTTTTGTTGATAACCCCGGGTTTTGCTTGATGTCCCCTTTCCGTTTCTTGGCTCGAAGACGAATCATACATTGCGGTAAAATCGTTCTCTTTTCTCCATTCTCCGACGTACTTTTGCGACCGCCGACGCACCATGCCACTCCCAATGGTACTGATGACAGAGAGGAACACCACGACGGCGATTACGATCACATTAGAGATCCACACGATATCATCGACAGACATATCACTTTTGATCATCAAAACCTTAGTGATGAATTCGGCCATTAGAAAGAAGCTCCATAGAAAGGTCATCACATAGTTGTGCCAGCGGAAAAAAGGGACGTGGATCCACAGGAATTCAAGGAGGGGCTGTTCCTGGGGCTCACCGCTCTTGTCGATCCATCGCACAGGGGGGAGTTCAGATACAAAGCTTTGGGCAATGATATAGGTCAAGGGTCGGAGAGTAAACCATCGGGTCTTGATGGGTATCAGCGTAATGAAGAATGCACACGAAACCACACAGGTCACAGTAGAATCTCGAAGCAGGGCAAGACGGACATCACCTATCAGATTTTTTTTTTTTCTTGATCAGATCAAAATATTCAAACCCCGATTTTTAAGGAAACTTACCACTGATCACCGAGAGAATGCCCGAGAGAACATACGAAAAGACAAAGATACAACCAAGAGCATCGATCTTTCGCTTCCTGATAAACTTGACAATGACATTGATGAAGGGAGGGATACCGGAGAGGATCAGAGCCACTAATTGACTGACATACATTTTCAGGACATAGTAGATTGCTAGCGGTAGCCCAACGTCAATAACAAGCAGCACAGCAAGTGATGTCAATTGGCGCAAGATGAACCGGCGTTTTTCCTCTGGGGTGCGAAATAGCCCGCCTTGTTGTGTTGGAACATCCTTGCTATCCTTCATACTTTCAACCGACGGTGGTGATGTAGCCTCTTCTTCATTCGGTGGTACTTGTGCATTGTTGATAGAGTTGTACTCTTTTGGTTGGTGCTTGATGCTGTCTTGTGGAGTGGAACTCATTCTTGTTGTTGTTTTGATCTGAAGGGAAAAGAAGATCGGGAAAAAAGCGAAACGAGGAGCACCTTTTTATATGATCGGGAAGGCTGTGGCGAGGTTCCCTTTTTGGACCGATATTAACCGTTCTGATCTTCGGGAGGGGTACAAAGAACGGCGAGAATAAACCCAAAAAGGAAATGGAAATCTTTTTGAAACGCCGACCACCGAAACATGCGTAATGACTACGGAGATGATGGCTTGGCCCTCTGATCTTCCTGTCACCGAGTGTGAAGGACAAAGACACTATCGTTGGCATTGCATGAATGCATAAAAAAGTGCATGGAGTATGCATCAGAGTTTTATTGATAGGGCAAACATCTACTAAAAGGAAGAGGAAAAGATAACACTATCCTCTTTTTTGATTTTTGATTGGGTGCATTTCAAACTCCGATGGAAGGTGGTCAGGGCCAAAAAAAAAGTTGCTCCTTAGAGCGTCCAACTCAGAAGTTTAGTGTCATCCTTGTGCAGGGGCCATGCTAATCTTCTCTGTATCGTTCCAATTTTAATATGTGCCAGAGGACCCGAAAGTCATGGCACTTTTCATCCCAAAGTGCTGGCCTTATATACCCTTTTTTTGTTTTAAGAATTCAAATTGTGGGATAAAAACTTACAAAGCTGTAACAGGATTGGCTTTTGTTTTACATCCCGCCAACATCGCGAATGCGGCTCTTTCATCATTCACCTATCAATCATTTGCATTTCAGTACAAGTGAAGCAGAAACAAGCACATTCATACAATTCTACTCTTTTGTAGAATGCTTATGGTGGCTGTGGTAGGATCCACTCAAGCAAAACCCTTCTTGTCCAGGCATGGGCGGGGTTTGAAATGTCAGGTGGCTGCTAATTTTTTATACAAAGAAAAATTCGCGTTGGAAGCTTCTTTCGCTCTTCTTCTTCCTGTTACAACATTTATCACCAAATGAATAATAACGCTTTCGAAGTACTGGCTGATGGTGCTGAAGATGGGGAACTGGTATCGATTGAAGTAAGACCTGATTGTATCTCTTGCTGTAGAAAGAAAGAACCTGTCAGTAACCCACGCTTCGTCTCTCTCTCTTTTTATTGTTGTCCGTTGTGCAGTCATTCAAATTTACAGGTTTAGTTCCCGATGGAAAGGTGTCTATTCAAGAAGAGAACTTCAACAAAACGGAATATCCTTCGACTGTCTCATTACTTGCCTGCTCTGGAAAGTATGGGTACTTTGTTGCGGGCCATGTCCAAGGTAAGACACAGAAATGACACTTTTGTGCTGCGGGACTCATTCACCCCTTTGATGGCTTTGATAGGGTTTGTGTTTGGCCAAACGAAAGCCTTACGTAGCGCCTTCTATACCTCTGGAAAAGGCACGATAGCGACGTTACATGACAAGACGATTGTCCCTCTGAATGCAGCGGTGTACCAACTTCGACTCTCTTCCGACGAACAAAGCATCCTTGTGGCTCTATCGGACGGTAACCTGTTATCATTCTCAGTCGTTGACATTATGGAAAAGGTATGGCTGACTTTTAGTCCTTGGGGTCAGAGAGACAGACAGACAGAATACTTACACTGCTTTATTAGAAGGAGAACGCTGCGCCCAGATACTCTGTGAACCTTGGGGTGCCGCTGATCGATCTACGACCCAACACAGGCGCCTTGCCCGACTCAGCATGTGTTCTTTTGAAAGGAAATGTATGCCGACTGATCAACTGGAAGACGGGGGAAACGATAGCCAATATACCAGGAACCGACTTCTCTGCTATCTGTTGGTCTCCTAAAGGGAAGCAAGTTGTCTGTGGCCGCTTGGATGGCACCTTGGAACATTATGATCTCACCGGCGTCAAGAAGGATAGTCTACCATCACCTGAATCAATGCAAGCTGGCTATGATAACGAAAATGTCAATAGGACTGGTAAGACAGGATTGTCTGTGTAATAGAAAGACGCTTGAAACTCACCTTGGCTTCTTCTTTCTCTAGTGCAAGATGTCCTCTGGATCGAAAACCATCAATTCCTTGTTTTATATTCTCGGCCACCCGAACCTGAAAGTGACGAATTTATCAATACGGCGTACATAGTGGATCGGAAACCCAAGATCGGCACAGGCCCCAAATACACTCACTTAGCCGAGGTCACTCCCATCTTCTCCCCTGAAGGTCGCAGCAATCATTTCTATATGGAAACTATCTACAACTTTGGTGATCGCTTCCCTCATGTGGTGGTATTGGCGAACGGTGCGACAAACGAAATCTCCGTTGTGGGTGAAGACAAGGAAGGAAACTGGGCAACTTGGGATCTACCTGAAAACGGCATGGCAAGCTTACCTCTTTCTGAAGAAACAAACTTTGACACCTTCCCTCTTGGTTTGGCTTTGGACTTCTCTGCTGATGAAAAGCTCCCTCCCTATGATGCCAGTGAAAGTGATGTGGGCGTCAACCCTTTCCCAGTGCTCTTCCATCTCAACGACGAAGGTCAACTCGGTAGCTTCCATTGTTATAATGAAGACTTCGCTATATCTGGTACCAAGTTCCAAGGCATGAAAACGGCAACCACACCTACAGCTGACTCCATGGATACTCCCTCATCAACACCGGCGGCTGCGGTAACAACAACGGCACCAGCATCAGCACCTTCTCCTTTTGCAGCCGCTTCTACTGCGACAACAGCATCTCCATTCTCTGCATCGTCCTTCTCGTCAGGTCCTTTTGGCGCTGCATTGAACGCTGGCTCATCTGGCTCAAGCTTTGCTTCGTTGACTAAGGTCCAAGGGGCGACCACGCCTTCTTTCCATGGTGTGGGTGGAGGTTCTGGAGGCTTTGGCTCTCTGGCTAAAAACACCGTGGCGAATGCTGTTACACCTACCTTTGGCTCAACTACTAGCTTTGGCGCTGCATCCTCTTCTCCTGCGCCTGCCTTTGGCTCCACTACTAGCTTTGGCTCTTCTCCTGCTCCTGCTTTTGGCTCCACCACTAGCTTTGGTGCCACAGCTTCTCCTACTCCTGCTTTTGGCGCTACCACTAACTTTGGCTCGCTCGAAAAGAAGGATGGTGCTCCAGCATTTGGGTCTTCTGGCTTTGCCTCACTGGAAAAGAAAGATGGCGCTTCAGCGTTTGGGTCTTCTGGCTTTGCCTCATTTGAAAAGAAAGATGGTGCTTCAGCATTTGGGTCTTCTGGTTTTGCCTCACTTGAAAAGAAGGATGGTGCTCCAGCATTTGGGTCTTCTGGCTTTGCCTCATTTGACAAGAAAGACACTCTCGCAAATCCCTCTCTGCCTTTTGGCTCTACTAGCTTTGGCTCTACGTCTGCTTTTGGCTCAGCTAGAGAATCCAATGATTCGCCTGCCTCTAGCTCCAGCTTTGAACATGTCACGAAGGAAGAAGCCACAGATGCCCCTGAAAAAGAAGAACCAACGACGGATGTCCCCGCTTTTGGCGCTTTGGCTCTCGATGATCAAGATAAATCGGTGACAACGAAGGACACAGCTGAAGAAAAGGTTGAAGACAAGGCCACCTCTGATGTGGATAGTCAAGATGGAGAAAAGGTGGACGTCAATGATACTCAAGAAACAAAGGTGCTGGATCAAGATGAAGAAAAGGTGGGCGCCAATGATACTCAAGAAGAAAAGGTGGTGGATCAAGATGAAACCGACAACTCGAAGCCCGAAGAAGAAAATGATACTACTGCTCTGCCGGAAACTGAAAAGACGCCGCCGGTTGCTGAAGATAGACAAGGATCTGATACTGAAGCCACTGACAAGGTTACTTCGACGACGACTACCGCCAGCATTACCACCGCACCTCCAAAGACAACTACCTCCTTATTTGGATCAACCACTGGATTCGGTGCTGCTGCTTCTACTCCTACTACATTTACTGGTTTTGGAACAGCCCCACCATCTACCGACTTCAAAGGCTTTAGCTCCCCTGCCCCTTCTTCGACACAACCCAGTTCTTTTGGCGGCTTTGGTATCACACAACCAACATCAACACCAGCAGCAACCGGTGGATTCGGCGCATTGGCAAAGAACACAGTTCCTGGGGCGACTACACCGACATTTGGATCCACCTCGAATCTAGGCTTTGGAGCACTGGCGAAAAACACTGTCCCTGGAGCTACTAATCCTACTTTTGGGTCACTTACTGCTCCTGGTGGTGCGTCTAACAAGACAGGTGGCTTTGACTTTACATCCGCTGGCAGCAAACCCGCCACTACGACGACGACATCAACACCTGCTCAATTCTCGACGCCCACCGCCAAGTTGCCGGATACTACTACAACACCTCCACCTGCTACAGCCTTGAAAGAACCAACACCAAAAGCACCAGAAACCGAACCCGCACTTGCAGCAACGCCACCTTCAGGTCCCAAGCTTGAAGCAAAGGAGGTAAACACTGGAGGGAAGAGGGGAGAGGAAAAGAGTATGATAATGATTCTTGTTTTAACATTTCTCTCTCTCTCTCTAGGGCATGGCCAAAGAATTCGAAGCTCTCTACTTCAAGATTACCGCAGAACTGGAAAAGGTAAGCACGAGGAAGGGAAAAAAGAGAAATGGGCTAAACTCGTTATACTCATGTTTTTGAAACTTAGCTGTCTTCTCTCCAAGCTGGTTTTGGGACCCAATTACAAGATCAAGGCAAGCAGCTCTCGTCAGTGGCAAAGTCAGTACAACATCTCTCTGAAAATGTGGAAAGATGGCAACTTGGCGAAGTTGGAACCATTGCAGAAACGATTGGGCATCAACTGAACACGAATACTGTCAAGGATCAACAGAAACGAGTGGAAAAGCTGTCTGCAAAGACCATGGAATGTAAGTAACACTTGCCCAAAAGAAAGGCTTATACTCATTGCTGTATTGTCTAGTGGCATCGAAAGAGGAGCAGATCAAGCAATGTTTGGATACAGAACAAGACTCTGACATGATGGCCCGTCTCGCCGAACGTGCCCTGGATGACACCACACGTGAAGAATGTGATGCACTGGAACTGCGTAGTCGACGCACTGCCGAATTACTGGGCGAATTGGAATACCGCATGATCAACAAAGTACAACAACAAAGGAAACCCATCCAAACGGATACCAGGTAAGCAGCGAAAGCAAATGGGGTGGGAGGAATCATTAGAACCTAACAGCGTATCTTTTTTTTTTTTTTCAGCAACTTTTCTTTTTACGACTTCCATTGTGCGATTCGTGATGTGGAACGGGATTTGAAACGAAAGGATGCCGAAGTCAAGGATTTGGAACGCCAGCTCTCACTGCTTCGATTCCGTGAACAGCAACGCCAAGCCCAATACTCCCCATCGACGATTACGTTTGAAGATTTGACTGACGACGATGACGATGACGATACCGGGCTGGATGGACAATTCAATCAAGACCATATCGATTACACTGTCAAGTACATACAAGAAGAAGAATCCTTGGACAATCTCTGTGCCTTGGCTAGTCAACGCACGCCATTCACCGTCAGTGGCCCAAAGTATCATTGAACATATAGTATATACATAAACACACATCATCCTAGTATTCCCTTATCCTAGCCCTTCAATAAATTATCTGGTATGTCTTATCAAATGTAGTGCGGTTTAACTGGAGAAAAGAGGTTTTAAAGACCGATCGCGGCTATACATTTACAGACTTTTTTTGCGTTTACCTATTTCTTTGCTCTCCCATCTCTTTTCTTTTTAGGTACACTAACCTTGTAGATTCTCTAGCCATTGCACTTTAAAGGTCACTATTCTTTAGCTCCCTCTCTTTGGGCACTACTGCTAATCCATTTGGCACCGCCGACCAGCTCTTCCCTTTCGTAGCTCTTTACACTAGTTTAGTCCTTCCATGGCAAGACCTGTACCTTGGTTTTTACTGTCCTTCCCTCCCACTTGCAGCTTAACCATAGTCGTACTTTGTTAATAAAGCCCATTGGAAACCATCTCCATGACCTTTCAATCTTTAGCTCTTGTCATTCTGGAAACTTTGTTATATCGGTGCAAATCATCCAGTCTTCACCTTCAAAAAAAAGTTGATTTTTCAAACTCATCGTTTTTGGAGTCCACTTTTTTTTTTGTAAAGAGTTGTTTTTATCTCAAAACTGAGATGGATAACCCACCTTTGAATTTTACATGGAACAAGGTGCAATCCATATCTACTGAATGATGCTAAGGACGAACGATGTTCATGTTGTAATCATTCGCAAACTCCTCTACAAAGCCTCAAACCAGCGATCGTTTTGAAATGCCCCGAGACGACGATTCATTTCAGAGAACTCCATCACCCTTAACATCATTCGATAGATAGGAAACATATCTTTTCCTATGCAAAGTTTTAATGGGGGTTGTCCATCTCATTCCTGGGAAAATCCACGTCCTACAAAAAGTAACACTTTTTCATGGGGAATGCTACAGACAGAACCATCCGGACAGAACCAACCTGCGTATCCCGAATTTTGCTGACAATAAGGACTTACATGGCGGGGGGCTCTCTGAGTCCTTGGTCCCGGTCATAGATGGGACTGTACTTGAAATGAAGATAAAACCGCCCCTGCCCACACACTCCTCCAACAATTGTGTGCCTATCCACTCTAGATTTCAAACCCCGATTGGCCATCAGATTATCCTTTTTTGCCCGTCCTATTATTTTGCTCCTTCTTCCCCTCGTCAATACTTTTTTTGCCTCCATTGTCATTCTCTTTACTCCACGACGTCAAACGAACGAACAAACGAGCAAACGAACGAACGAACGGTAACTCCCCTCTTCTCACGTCATGTTCATCTTTTGCTTACCATTACTAACTTTTTGCCTTTTGCATCGATCCTCTTTCTTTTGACACTAGATCGGCCACGACGATGACGACGGCAATAGGGACGACGACAATGCTCATGGCGACTCCACCACTGCTTCATGTCGCCCAAAAAGGCACTTTTAAAATTTTCAATTGTAAAAAACATGGGGAAACCCTCGCAATTTTTTTTTAGGTGCACTCCCATTCCACTGTAGAATCTCGTAGTCCAAAATACTAATAAAAGTATACCAATTCTTTGCCCATACCCTTCCGCTACTATTACTGATACTTTTACGCAGCTTGGCCGTCTTTGTCCGCCTCCATTTGCTTGATTTTTACAGTAGCTTAGTCAGTCTCATTACAACCCGTCGCCATTTACACATTAGCTTAACACCGGCCTCAATCATAGTCTGTACCATAGCCCATTAATCCTATTGCACCAATAAAACTTTGTATGTATGCGAAGATAGACCTTACGATCATGTACAGGTCATTAGATCCATTACAACTAGTAAACCAAAGGTGTTTTAGGAATTGTCAATGATGAGCTACTCATCTGTAGTTTGGTCTTTATAGTGTACATGGTATTGTCATGGTTGTGGATCTGAGAAGCGTCTTTCGTATGATGATTCAAGTAGGCTTTATTGATGGGATAGGTTAAAGGGCTATGGTACAGGCTATGTTTGGGGTCGTAGTTAAGCTAATGTCTAATGGCAACAAGCTTTTGTAATGGGAATGACTAAGCTACTGTGAAAATCAAGCAAATGGAGGCGGACAAAGAAGGCCAAGCTGTGTAAAAGTTTAAAAGATAGTAGCGGAAGGGTATGGGCAAAAAATTGGTGCACTTTTATTAGTAACTTGAACTACGAGATTCTACAATGGAATGGGAGTGCACCTAAAAAAAAAATTGCGAGGGTTTCCCTCTGTTTTTTACATTTGAAAATTTTAAAAGTGCCTTTTTGGGCGACGTGAAGCAGTGGTGGAGTCGTCATTAGCATCGTCGTCGTCCCTATTGCCGTCGTCATCGTCGTAGCCGATCTAGTGGCAAAAGAAAGAGGATCGATGCAAAAGGCAAAAAGTTAGTAATGGTAAGCAAAAGATGAACATGACGTGAGAAGAGGGGAGTTACCGTTCGTTCGTTCGTTTGCTCGTTCGTTCGTTCGTTTGACGTCGTGGAGTAAAGAGAATGACAATGGAGGCAAAAAAGTAATGACGAGGGGAAGAAGGAGCAAAATAATAGGACGGGCAAACAAATAATCTTACACCTTAAAAAAAATCGACCCGGATGAGACAGGATTTTTGCGCCGGGCAGGTGCCCCATGCCCCGGATCCAAAACCAGGATTCATCCGGTATTTTTA
>LT554895.1:328926-351117 GCA_900079185.1 Absidia glauca
TCTGTCGACAGTGATCCCTTAATGAAAATGGATGCTCATGCCGATCCTTCAATCTCATCCAGCACTCAACATGACGATACCCCGGTCAGCGAAGGACAAACAAAGGAACAGAAAAAACAAGCTCGAAAGGTGGTCTACAAACAGCTCTGGCTGTTCACTACGATGATCGTGATTGACATTGGGATGCCTTTGGCTCTTTATTATATCTTGAAACCCTATGTTGGTGAACTGATAGCCCTGGTGATCTCCGGTATTCCACCCCTTCTCCATGTCATCATCAATTTCATCGTCAAGCGCCGTATCGAAGTCATTGGGTGCATCTGTATCTTCTCCTTCATCATGTCCGCCGTCCTCTCCCTCATCAGTGGTAAGTTCCTCACCACCCTGTTAGTGCAAATCACATGACTTATGCAACCCTTTTCTTTTTTTTTGGAATTTCCATTTTAGGTGATGCCCGTCTTGCCATGCTAAGAGACTCAACGACAACTGCTGTGATCGGCATGGCCTTCGTGGTCACCCTGATCCCCATACGCACCCACTGGTTCAAGATCTACCCATTGACTTTTCTGATCACTCAACAAATCATGTCGGAACTTCGTGTGGAATGGGTCGACGCTGAAGGTGTAGCTAATTCCACTTCGGTACCTGAATTCTACTGGACGCATATGCACTCATTCCGTCGCCACGCTTACATTTGGACAGCCGTCTGGGGGGTCTCGCTCTTGGTGGAATTCGCAGTCAAGGTCATCATGATCGAAGGAACCTCCTTGACTATCGACCAAATTGTGCTGTACGGATTCATCGTCGTCATCACTATCGTCGTCGTTATCTCCGTCGTTTCGACCATGGCCTCTGTCAGACTACGAAAGGAATGTACCGCCTTCCACAGTGAATGGATGAAGGCAAATGATTACAGCTCGCAATTCAAGAAGCCCGCTGGAAGTGATGATATAGTATAAGAGTGTTTTTATTTCATAGTGTATTATAGTTGTATGTGTATAGTTTAAATTGTATCCTAGATTATCTCTTATCACCCCCAATAAACCTAAATTTGCCCCTTATTTTTCAAATGCCGACATATCAGATGTATGGATTGTGCGCCTGGGTAGAAGAAAGAAAAGTTAGCTTGTGTAGTCATCCATGCCCAAGTTATGTTCTCTTACCTTGATCTAAAATTGTGCGATGCATGTGACCTTTTGTATGACAATAACAAAAACATGTACCGTACCAGTCCTTGTTGACTCAGGTCCCACTCCTATCGTCAAAAAGAAGAGCAGTTAGTACAATCCTTGTACCCCGGAACGGAATGATAATAAGCCCAAGGGACGTCATATGATATGATGTCAGACTGATCGGATCTGAAGAGGTATTGTTAGTAGGGAGGCTGGGGGATTGGCAATGTGTGATACTTGAGTTTACCTGGTTGTGCATGGTGGGTGCGAATGGAAAAAGAGAGTGAGAGAGAATAGTCCATGATCTGCCCGATTTATAGTCCTTTCCCTTCAAAATGCATACAAAGCGGAACAGTCCGTCTATTGTGTTGATTGGTGGAGGCCTGCGTCTAGTGATCGAAGCACCGGGTTGATTCGACATGTATGTTGTGAAGGTGAAAGTTACTAGTAGCTAAACTTTTGAATGAGTGAAGGAAGCATCAGTAACAGAACTTGAGCCAGGTTCACAATCGATTTATCTTGTCAGTATGGCATCTACAGATCCATGCTAGTGATCTAATCGTGGGGAAAAAAAGAAGAGTAATGAGATGACACAAAAGAGTAGACAACGCCCCCCTTCCAAATGATACCTGGTATGCAGTAGTTCATGACAAGGACAAGAATGGTAAAATAAAGGTAAAGATTGTCAGTGTGTATGGAGATAGCAAGTGATTAACATGAAATGAAAGAAGAGAAGGATTGAAGAAAAAAGAAGGACGAATGCATACATTTGGATAAAGTCCGACAATTTTCAAATTCCGTACTGTCTACTTCCATAAGAACTTTTTTCTGCCAATCTTTTCTTCGCTCCTCCTTTGCTTCTACACCACTTTTTTTTCTTTCCATCAACATTGGCACAGCATTACGACGATTTACTCTTATGTAACGCCCTTGAACGATAAGCGTATGGTAAATCTCTTTCTTGCCGTCTTGTCCATCTTTGTCTTACCATGACTAACATTAACATCTTTCATCATTACTCTTCGTTTTCTCACTGGATTCAACAGGATGGCGACGGATATAGGCTCTCTCCCATTCCATTGTAGAATCTGTAGCCATTGTACTGCTGAAAATCACTACTCGTTTGGCAACCCCCCCCCTTTCCCATTACCACTGGCATCTTTTGGCACCGCTGACCAGCTCTCCCCTTCTTCTTTCCGTAGATCATGACACTAGATTAGTCATTCCAAGTCCTGTACATTCCCCTCATTTAGCTTGAACATAGTCTCATTTACTCAATAAACTTACTTGAAACTGTCTCCATGACTATCGTCTTTATTACTAGCGGCAGACTTGAGCGAAGGAACCGAAATTCCGCTGCTGTTCCTCAGGTTTGACTTGGATTTGATGTGCGATAAGAACATGACTGTGTACAGTGTACGAATCCACGAATCTCACTTTTTTTACTTGACCGCTTTGTCTATCTACTCAAAGTGCCATGTGTCCCTGGCATCCTCCAGTGAAGAAACCCAAAATGTTGCCATTGGTTTTTCAAACCCCGCTATTTAAAAAAGGGTGGACCATCCCCCATGAAAAGTGCCCCTTTTTGTTGAACATGAATTTTCTCATTAAAAAGATAGCAAACTTGACTCCAAATTTCACATGAAGAAACTAGTGCTTCTTATCCAGCGAATGATGTCAAGAATATTGGTTTTTGGTGGATGATTGCCGACTTTGGGGCCACTGGAATCAGCCGCTGTTTTGGGACTTACCATAGCGTCCAAAGAGGAATACGACATATGTATACTTCAAGTTTGGTATCTTTTGATAGATATACATTTCATCTTGCTCCATGTGTAATTTTAAGACGGGTTATCCAGGTCGGTTTTGAAAAATGGGCAACGCGGCACAAAAATGTACAACTGCAAATCAAAAAGTTTCCAAAAAAGTCAAAAGTTTTTAAACGCCGCCGGCCCACCTTATCTCACACCCTGCCTTTTTTCAGCTCTACCAGTCTGTGGTAGTTCGTCAAAGCTTGATGCACCGGTTCATTTCTGAATTCCCAATAGGAATAGTACAAATTCATAAGAGTGAGGTTATGCAGATGGTACAACGTAGATTTTATTCATTGGATGAGACTTTGGTTGAGGTATATGGAAAGCATGCTATGGAATGACTATTCTAGTGTAATGAGCTACGGAATGAAGAAGAGGAGAGCTAATCAGCGGTGCAAAAAGATGTCAGTGGTAGTGATTAGTGACATAAGGAGAGTTGCCAAACGAGTAGTAATGTTTAGCAGTGCAATGGCCACGGATTCTACGTTGGAATGGGAGTGCACCTAAAAAAAATGGCGAGGATTTCTCCATGTTTTTCGTAATCCCTTGCGCCCAATCAGTCCTGGTGCTAGAGAGCCTACATCCGTTGCCATTCGTTGAATCTAGTGAGAAAAAGAAGAGCAATGATGAAATATGTTAATGTCGGTCATGGTAAGACAAAGATGGCTGGGACGGTGAGAAAGAGAGTGTTACCCTGCATTCGTCGTTTAAGGTGATCGCATAATGAGCAAGTCGTTACTCGTATGCAGTTGATGTCGATAAAAAAAAGAAAGAGATGAAGAAGCAAAGAAGAAACAAAGAAAAGATTGACAGAAAAAAATGTTCTTTGCCACATAACTTACCGGAGTTTCAAAATGCTGAAGTCTGCCCTGTCCGTGAAATCCTTTGTAAAGTTAACATATGGCACCTCACAAGAGCACATCAATGTTGAATACATCAAAAACGAATGGAACTACACCTTTGCAAGTATGTGATCATCAATGGTGTCTGTCCATACCCTTATAAGAGCCCATTTCTTCAACTGTCAGACAACACCCTTCTTTCTTTTGACAGATAAATTACAAGTTTCAGTTGTAATACTTAGTGCGCATGGGCTACAATCAGCGATATAAAGTCCAGGCAGCTTATTTAGAGCCTTCCAATCATTTACCATATGAAAAAAGTGGCTACTTCACTCGTTTTGCGGTGGAAACGACATACCAAAAAAGGAAAGCTTATATTTTAATCTTCCGATACAAACTCCGATGGTAAAAAGTGCAAAAAAACTCTCAGACGGGGAATTGAACCCCGGTCTCCCGCGTGACAGGCGGGGATACTAACCACTATACTATCTAAGAGCGGTTATGTACCTTTTTGTTGAAAATTCGCGCGCGCGCCCCATTATAAACCATTTTCCAGAAAAAAAATTCACTGCAGAGCTATCGTAGAGCAATTATCGACCATAATAGTTCAATTGCGGTGTTTTTTACACTCAAAATGAGGCTTAAATGGACATTTTAGTTCAGTTATACGCCTTGTAGCCACATTTTGGCAAGAAAGGGCGGTCGGAGATTAAACATACGCTCTAGCCCCTCATCAACCCAATGCACAGTACGATGCACTTTTTTATTTTTTCTAGCGTGGACTCAAATACTAGCAAATGCATGACACCTTGACAATGAGGGGTCGGGTTTCAGCCTAAAAATCATGTTGCGAGCTTTTTGAAGGTAGCACCATGACCGCATGGCCGTGCCCAATGTGCTGGTATGCTTTTGGAAATGTCAATGGGATCCCCCACAAAAAAAGAGTTTGCAACCTGTAGTCATGTCATGGCTATACCACCAAGACAATGAGGGTTCGGTTTTCCACCTAAAAATTATGCTGTGAACTTTTTGAAGGTAGCACCATGACCGCATGGCCGTGTCCAATGTGCTGGTGTGTTTTTGAAATGCCAATGGGGAAACATAAAAAAAAGAGTTTGCAACCGTTAGTCATGTCATGGTTACATAGCCATGACAATGAGGGTTCGGTTTTTCACCTAAAAATCATGCTGTGAGCTTTTTAAAGGTAGTACCATGACCGCATAGCCGTTCCCAATGTGCTGGTATGGTTTTTGAAATGTCAATGGGATCGCCCCCCCCAAAAAAAGTTTGCAACCATTAGTCATGTCATGGCTATACCACCATGACAATGAGGGTTCGGTTTTCCACCTAATAATTGTGCCGTGAGCTTTTTAAAGGTAACACCATGACCGCATGGCCGTTCCCAATGCGCTGGTATGGTTTTTGAAATGTCAATGGGATCCCCCCCCCAAAATAGAGTTTGCAACCACTGGTCATGTCATGGCTATACAACCATTACAATGAGGGGTCGGGTTTCCACCTAAAAGTCATGCTGTGAGCTTTTTAAAGGTAGCACCATGACCGTATGGCCGTGCCCAATGTGCTGGTATGGTTTTTGAAATGTCGAGAGAAACCCCAAAAAAAGAGTTTGCAACCTTTAGTCATGTCATGGCTATACCACCATGACAATGAGGGTTCGGTTTTCCACCTAAAAATTATGCTGTGAGCTTTTTAAAGGTAGCACCATGACCGCATGGCCGTTCCCAACGTGCTGGTGTGTTTTTTGAAATGTCGATGGAGAAACCCAAAAAAAAAGAGTTTGCGACCTTTACTCATGTCATGGCTATACCATAATGACAACGAGCCCAAAGGAGAGCAGAAGAAGATGTAGAAGGGAAGCTTTATTGTACTATAAGTTATGATGGAGCTGGCCAAAAGGTAAATGGGTTGAAGGAGTAAAAAGTAATAGAACTAAGCACAGAGTGGATGACATTAGGACTAGACTAGGGGTAGCATGTAGAGCCTATGAAGGTGGGTTGTTTGTTAGGCTACTGTGTTGTGGAAGGTGGGTGGCCTGAAGTGGTGATTGCGCTTGAGGTGATTGTGGATGCGGTGAATGTGGGAACGGTGACGACGCTGCCGATGTTGATGGTACCACCGCTGCTGTTGTTGCTGATTTTTTGATATAATGGTCGGTATAGTAGCCAAGCATATCTGATGCTACTTCTATGTGGTGGTAAAAAGTAGTTGGTAAAAAGTAGTAAGATCGCTATTGCACTGCTGTTCAACATTTTTAGCTGCTTTTACTTACCATGAATGGCAGGACCATCTAGATGCACCGCCTCCCACCACTCTTCTTCCAAGGATTCAGATGACATGTAACTTGCTAACAACAGGGCTGCACCTGCAATTAAATTAGGTTCGTATAGTAGACATAGTGGTGCTCCAGAGCTAATGTTAAAAGTAGTTTAGTGGTGATGGAAGTCGTATGCTACTAGGTTTTTGTCTTGTAGGGTTCTTACCACTGATATAGCAGCATCCAGGCCTTCCTTAGCATAGATCCGGAGACTATTGTCGCAGGAAAACATAACGTTAAGAGCTCATTTTAAGAGCGTCCATTGATTAAGAAGCACTTTTGTTACTGCCTTACCATCAAGTTTGGTTTCCATGTGTTGTAAGTAAGAATGGGGATGTTCTACAGTCAAGTCAAAGCATAATGTTTCCAGCAAGATGACTTCATTGAATAGCATGGTTTCCTTCCATCTAACAAAATCCTAATCAGCAAAAGGCATTAATAAGTCGTTTGCACTGTAACATCAGCGAGCTTCCTTTACACTTTTTACCTTTGAGTTTTCATCAAGCACCAGCTTGTCATTTTTGGCCGCCTTTTGAGCGCAGGCATTGACAAAATCCTTGATCCGACGAGTGCTTTCCTCCACTTTTGCCGCCACCAATAAGCTTGTAGCAGCCATATCCTATGGAAAGAACCCATGCTCAGCAAACACCCAGAGAGCGGTAAAGATACAACAGGCTTTTTACTTACGTAAATGTGGAAGCGTTTCATAGAGTGCCGCATGAAGAATCGA
Organism: Absidia glauca; assembly: GCA_900079185.1. Classification (NCBI taxonomy): domain Eukaryota; kingdom Fungi; phylum Mucoromycota; class Mucoromycetes; order Mucorales; family Cunninghamellaceae; genus Absidia; species Absidia glauca. The sequence goes on from LT554895.1 coordinate 335,820, forward strand.
TGGAAGAATGTGGTTGCTGTGGCTACGACAAGTTGGGGCCTATGATATAAAAGTTAAAGTGTCTCCTTTACAAATGTTTGGAACTTACAGATTGAGCCGAGCAGCCACTGCTAAAAGGTAGTGGCATCCCTTAGTTCGATCCAATTGTTCTTGTTCAAAGGTGATGCCATCAGAAATACTAGGAGTGTCGAGAAGTTCCTCTTTAGAATAAAGCCACTAGTTGTAAAGGGATGGGTCAAAGGAAGGGCATTAGATGGTTGGAAGTGACGGTAATGATTGATGGTACGTGTAAGGATTACCTGATCAATTATCATGGCATGGAGTGAAAAGTGCACAAGTGCAGTTTATTCCAAAAGCGAAAGAGAAGCGGAAAGTTTTTCATTTCAGCCAAAGGGATGATTTGGCTCTGGTCTGGGACCACCCAGAGAGCGGGGTGTGAATATTTTAAATCTTTTCCTTCTCCTCCTCCGCTGGCCCTTTTTTCTTTCTTTCTCCTTCTTCTCTTTCATCTCACCTTTTAAAAGAAAGGACATCACTTCCTCTTCAAAATATACACCATACTATATTATACTCTTTACTTTTTTGTCCTATCCTATTACATTTGATACACTTGATTGATATCAGTACTTCTTTACTCACCAATGTCTCTCACGACGGCCACTCAAGCGGTCGATGTCTACACTAAAGGTACCAAAGCTTGGTTTACTGATGAAAAGCAAGCCTGGGTGTCTGCTACTTGTATTCTGAATGAGCACTCCAATGAAACTGTCAAGATCGTCTTTGAAGGGGATGCTGACCAAAAGGTAAGTGTAAAAGTGAATGTAACCTAAAGCTATCCACAATACTAACTCGCGTACCTTGCTTTTATCATTCATTCATCATAGGAATATGTCTTTGAATCTACTCTTGCTGATATCCAGAAAACAGATGGTGCTACTCTGCCTCCGTTGCGAAACCCTCCCAAACTAGAATTTAATGATGATCTGACCAACCTAAGCTATTTGAACGAACCTGGAGGTAAACGGGAATAGAGTAATAGAGTGTGGATCTAGGTGTACTGTGTTATTGATCATACTGCTGTTACTACTTTTAGTACTCAATACCATTCGAACTCGATACATGCAACGGTTGATCTACACTTACTCTGGTATTGTGTTGATTGCTATGAATCCCTTTGATCGCGTGTCTTTATATGATCCAGATATCGTCCAACAGTACTCTGGAAAACGACGTGGTGAACTGGAACCTCACTTGTTTGCCATCGCTGAAGATGCTTATCGATGTATGATCAGGGAACAATCGAATCAAACCATTGTCGTGTCTGGTGAAAGGTAAAGGAAAGGCAATGAAACACACGAGTCGATCCTTACACTGACGATCTGCTTTTGTCCTTATCTAGTGGTGCTGGTAAAACTGTGAGCGCCAAATACATTATGCGTTACTTTGCCACTGCTGATGATCAAGAGTCCTCTGGAAAACGAAAGAAGACGGATGGGTCCATGACTGAGGTGGAAGAACAAATTCTAGGTACGTATGGTCAAGTGAAAGCACTCTAATCATCAATATGCATGTATAAAGCTAACCTTACCTCCTTTTACATCCGTTACCAGCAACAAACCCTATCATGGAAGCATTTGGGAACGCAAAGACAACACGAAACGACAACAGTTCTCGCTTTGGCAAATACATTGAAATCCAGTTCGACGATGGTGCTAATATCATAGGCGCCAAAATCAGAACCTATCTTTTGGAGCGCTCTCGACTCATCTTCCAACCTGAAACCGAACGGAACTACCACATTTTTTACCAAGTAAGATCTTCATTTAGACTAGAAAAAATTGAATCGGAGATACTAGCCTTCTTCTTCAGTTATGTGCAGGTGCTCCATCCTCCGAAAAGAAAAAGTTTGAACTGGGTGCCTACAGCGACTTCCATTATCTCAACCAAAGCGGCACTGGTGTGATCCCTGGCGTTAACGATGCCGATGAATTTGAAGTTACTCAACGGGCCTTGTCTACAGTCGGTCTCTCAGTGGAATTGCAATGGAAGATCTTCCAAATCTTGGCTGCTTTGTTGCATGTGGGGAACATTCAAATCTCTGGACGTGGTGATGCTATTCTATCTGATACTGACCCTGCCTTACTGACCTCCACTCGTCTCCTTGGTATCAAGTCTGCCGAATTCAGAAAATGGATTGTCCGCAAGCAGATCGTTACTAGATCCGAAAAGATCGTCACCAATCTCAACCCTGCTCAAGCAACGGTGGTCAAGGACTCGGTGGCCAAATACGTATATTCAAATCTCTTCGACTGGCTGGTGGGAGTGACCAATGATAGTCTGTCTTGTGGTGATCCTGATTTGGTCGCTACCTTCATCGGGGTGCTTGATATCTATGGCTTTGAACACTTCAAGAAAAACTCCTTTGAACAATTCTGCATCAATTACGCCAACGAAAAGCTCCAACAGCAGGTAAACGCATCTCAATTTACAATACAACCATAATGTACTAATCAATTGTCTCTAGTTTAACCAACATGTCTTCAAACTGGAACAAGAAGAGTATGTGCGCGAAGAAATCAACTGGACCTTCATTGAATTCAGTGACAATCAAAAGTGTATCGAACTGATCGAAGGGAAACTGGGTATCTTATCATTATTGGACGAGGTAATTCGAGAAAATGACCAGATATACATGATGATGATCCTTATTTACCTTTTCTTTCATGCATGTCTTAGGAATCCCGCTTACCTGCTGGCTCTGATCAAGGCTTCTCCCAGAAACTATACACCAACTTTGACAAGCCTGAATTCAAAAACCACTTCAAGAAACCTCGATTCTCCAACAATGCGTTTACCATTGCCCATTATGCTCACGACGTACAATACGAAGCCGAAAACTTTTTGGACAAGAACAAGGATTCGGTGCCTGACGAACACATGTCTTTACTGCAATCAACCGAGTTTGACTTTTTGAAAGAGGTCTTGGACAAGGCTGCCAGTAGTAACGCCGCACAAACGGTAAGTCATATGTGTGCCTGCGGATTAATCCTGAACCACTCACTCTTCCGTTTTATAACAGCCTCAAGCCAATAAACGTATGAGTATGATGGCAAGGAAGCCAACTCTCGGATCTATCTTCAAGGTAAGAAGCTGAAATTGAAAAAGGGGGCATACAATACACTTGGCTAACGTCTGACATTGCATGTAGCTTTCCTTAATCAATCTGATGGACACAATTGGAAACACCAACGTACACTATATTCGATGTATCAAACCTAATGAAGCCAAGATTGCCTGGGAATTCGAACCGAACATGGTGCTATCTCAACTGCGTGCTTGTGGTGTACTAGAAACTATCCGTATCAGTTGTGCTGGTTATCCTTCTAGGTGGACCTTTGAAGAATTTGCCGACCGCTATTACGCCTTAGTGTCTTCCAAGCATTGGGACTCCAAAACCTCATCTCCTGATGTCCGTGCGCTTTGCTCTACTATATTGGACAAGTCTATTCAAGAAGAGGATAAATATCAAGTCGGTACAACGAAAATCTTCTTCCGTGCTGGTCAGGTAACCCAATCAAAGACTCGAATATAGAATATTGGATAGTTTGATCTGACTTGACTTCTCTTTCCTCCCCCGTCCCCTTTTAGCTTGCTTACCTCGAAAAACTCCGCTCTGATCGATACGATGAATGTGCTACTCTGGTCCAGAAACATATGCGTCGGTTTGTTTATCGCACTCGATACCTTCGTATGCGGGATTTGGTACTCCGACTTCAATGCATTGCTCGAACAAAGATGGCTCAAACTCAACTCAAAACTTTACAAGAGGAAAATGCTGCCATCACTATACAAAAACATTGGCGACGATACACTGCTCGAAAAGAATACACAGCCAAGAAAACTTTTGTCTACAAACTTCAAACAGGTAAGAAGAGTTGCGAACGGAAACCCACCCTCTTTTGGTAAACAGTGATCTAACATGCCGTTATAGCTATTCGTGGTCATATTGCCCGACGCAACTTCTCCAATGTCAAAGAAACTTCAGCGGCTATTCAAATACAATGCGCTGTCCGTGGATGGTAAGGAAGTTTGTAGTTTGTCCTATGTAATGTGGGCTTCCATTCTCATCTTTTACTGCTATCTATCTGTCCGCAAATAGGTTCGCTCGCCGCTATATCAAGAATCAACTGGATCATATCACTCATTTACAGTCATGCATTAGAAGACGGGTGGCGCAAAAACAACTTATGGGACTTCGAACGGAGGCACGGTCTGTCAGCCATTTCAAGGAGGTGTCTTATAAACTGGAAAGCAAGGTGGTGGAACTGACGCAAACGGTGACTGGATTGAACCGGGATAAAAAGGCTCTTGGCGATCGCACGACTCAATTGGAAGCACAAATCAAGACATGGACCGAGAAGTATGAAAAGTTGGACCGCAAGAACAAAGATCTGGACCTGAAATTGCAACAGCCTACAGTGCCTCAAGAAGAATGGGATATAATGCAATCAGAACGGGACTCTCTCATCAAGGAAAATCAATCTATATCGACCAAATTTGATGCTCAAGGACGTGAACTCGCTAAACTGATGGCTGCTCTTACTGCTGAAAAAGAGACGAATGAACGACTGCAATTGGCCCTTGAAGAATCTCGACAACAAAACGCTCTTGCCGTGGACGAAACTGAGGTGGCAGAATTGAAGAACCAGATTGCAGGACTCAAGGCTCAACTGGCTCAGATTATGAACGCTCCTCGACGACAACAGTCAAGCAACAACATCCGAGGACTCTCTCCTGCTGGTGGATTCCGGGACGCCTCTGCATCGCCAGGACCTAGAAATATGTCTGCCTCACCAATGAAGCCTTTGGATGCCAAGCAACACAACGACCGCCAACGTAGCCGATCACCTCATGGCCTCATCAACCGCAAGGCCCGTCGCAACAGTGCTGCTGATGCTGCTGATACACGCCCCAAAACCTCCATCGACAACATGCGAAAAGCAGAGCAGCTCTCCAAGAACCCTCGACCCACCTCTCTTGCATTCTTCGGCAATCTCCTTGGCAACAAGTCTGACGGCTCTTTGGAAGGTCTGGACGGCGATCCAGAAGAAGCGGTAAGATTTAACGGAAAGCATCGTTTGTGTGTCGACGCACTAACTTTTCTATGTTGCCTAATAGATTCATAACCTTTTGCGGGACGAAGAAAACCTACACGATGAAGTATTGGAAGGATTGATCAAGACTTTAAAGATGCCGCTTCCAAATATGCAAAACCCACCCTCTCAAAAGGAAGTCTTTTTCCCTGCTCACATCATTGGAATCATTGTAACGGAAATGTGGAAACTTGGCTATATGGAGGAATCAGAACGTCTTTTGTTCTCAGTTATGGATACTATTCAAAAGCAGTGCCTGGTAAACTAAAAAACAAAAACTGACGCTCTCATGAAAAGGTTACTGACTCCATCATGCATTGTCTTTAGAGCTTTACAGGTGAAGAAGCCACTGTGCCATGCGCCTTCTGGTTGACCAACATCCATGAACTGCTATCTTTGGTGTGCCATGCTGAACAGGACCTCGAACGTGAACTACATGGAAGCTCTGGATGGCAAGAATTTGAAAAGCTGATGGCCACGATCAAGTTTGAAATGCAATGCCTGGAAGACAACATTTTCCACGCCTGGATGAAGGAAGCCAAGAAGCGACTCTCCAAAATGGTGGTACCTTCCGTCATCGAAAACCAATCACTTCCTGGCTTTGTCACCGCTGATTCTGGACGATTCTTCAACAAGTTCCTGACTGGATCTTCCCAACCAAGCTTCTCGATGGACGAACTATTGAACTTTTTGAACAAGCTATACCGGACTATGAAATGCTACTATTTGGAACAGTCTGTGGCCACTCAAATCCTCACTGAAATTCTCAAGATGATCGGTGTCTCTGCCTTCAATGACTTGCTGATGCGGAAGAACTTTGCTTCTTGGAAGCGAGGTAAGTGATACATGAATGAAATCAATGAACAGGATACTCAATGCCATTACTTTACCGCTTAGCAATGCAAATACAATACAACATCACTCGTATTGAAGAATGGTGTCAAAGCCATGATATTCCTGAAGGTACTTTACAACTGGAGCATTTGATGCAATCGACGAAGCTACTCCAGTTCAAAAAGGTAAGCATAAGGAAAAGATCAGCGACAAGGCTCCTAATCCCTTCTACTTCATCTATCCAGAACACCTTGGAAGATATCGACAACATTTATGATGTATGCTGGATTCTCTCACCTACTCAAATCCAAAAACTGATATCCAACTACCTTGTAGCAGACTATGAAGTAAGGGCACCACGGGCAAATAGTGAAACACAAGGGGCCCTTCGATTCTAACTATATTTCATCATGATAGAACCCTATAAGTCCTGATATACTGAAAGCGGTGGCCGATCACATTGTCAGTGGCGATCAAAGCGATGTGCTATTACTCGATTCAGTGGCCATTGACGATACGACCAATCCTTTCGAGATACCGATTCCTCGAAACACGAAACCTCAAAAATACTTACCAGCTTGGCTCAACTTGCAACGACTTCGAAGACTGACCATATTGCTGGATATGACACCCAACAAGGATTCTAATGGTCAAACGTCATTCTCACCTTTACAGGATGTTGCCGTATGAATCACCCCTTAGTGTAGTCGTGCCTTGTTATCCCCCTTGTTTAGTTTATACACATCTTACATATACTTATATAGCTGTTATTCAATCTCATTTTGTCTCTTTTCCCTTATTGTATCGAATAGACTTTATATATTAACCAGAACTGAACAGAGGGGATGGGTCGTTGTAGGCCACAGTGTTTGACAGCTCGTCCGTTTTGTCCCAGCCAGCAAATATTCAAACCCCGGTTTGGGCCACAAGAATCCATTCTTCCGTCAATCCATTTTTTTGCGTCTTCTTTGCTTCTTCATCACTTTTTTTTTTTTTTTTTCCTTCCAACGACATTAGGCACTGCATCACGAACCGACTCGCACTCTATACAACATCTTCAAACGACGAATGCAGGGTAACTCTTTCCTTCTCGCCATCTCGTCCATCTTTGTCTTACCTTGACTAACATTTGCCTTTTGCATTATTGTTTACATGATCGACGGGCTCCTGGTACCAGGACTGGATGGACATAACTTTGATTAGAGATTGGACGTTAGGGTTTACGAAAAACATGAGGGAACCCTGGCAATCTTTTTAGGTGCACTCCCATTCCATTGTAGATTCTGTAGCCATTGTACTTTTGGAGCGCCTCATTACTTGACCCACTCTGTGTGCACACTGCCACCAATACTTTTAGAACCGCTGGCCAGCTCTACCTCTCTTCATTCCGTAGCTCATTACACTAGGTTAGTCATTCCAAGCCCTGTACATCCCTTCACAGCCTTCCTCTCCTTCCCCTCTAGCTTAAACATAGTCTCATCCAGTCAATAAAACCTACTTTAAACCATCTCCATGACTTGAACCTTTTGAATATGTTCCAGTCATCTTGAATACTGTGACTTGTGGCGGTGCCAAGTCTTGACCGACTGCACCCAAGTGTTTGAAAATGGCGGGATGTGGAATTCAGTGGGCGGGCGGCCTTTCAACACAGTTGACTTTTTTAGAAACTTTACGATTTCCAGGTGTGAATTTTTGTGACAAGTTACCCTGTTTTTCAGAACTAAGATGGATGACCCATCTTCAAATTCTACATGGAACAAGATAAAGTGTATGTCTATTAAAAGGTATTAGAATTGAAATGTACATGTGTTGTGTGCGTCTATAAACACTGTACAAAGCCCCCCAAAAGCGATTCATTTCAGTAGCCCCAAAGTCAGCAATTCAATTCACCAAAACCCAATATCCCTGACATCATTCGCTGGATAAGAAGCACCACTTTTTTCATGTAAAATTTGAGGTAGGGTGAATTATCTCTTTTGCGAGAAAATCTATGTTCAACAAAAAGCGACACTTTTCATGGAGGAAGGCCCGTCCTTCTTTCATAGACGGAGTTTGAAAATTTCGGCAGCTTTTTGTTTTTCTAAACGTTTGTGTAAATAGAGTTCAAAAGACAAAGCATTCGAGTCAAAAAGTGAAAGTTGTCCATTCATACACTTGACACAGAGTGAAATACCTAGTGTACACAAAGTCCAAGTCATACCCCAAGTAGCAGCACAAAGCCCCGAAAGAGCGACTGATTGGAGTATATACCCCCGAGACGGCAATTGATCCAAGAAAACCAAACAAGCCTGGTAGCATTCGATAGATAAGAAGCAAACCTTTTTTTATGTACCTTTTGAAGTGAGGTTGTTAGCCCTGCTTACAAGAAAACTCATATCCAAGAAAAGTGGCATCCATGGTTGCACACCTTCCCATGGCGGAGTTGGAATCGTCCGAGCAACTTTTGCGTACTTTGCATTAACTCCATCGCTCATACATATACTGAAATCCCGTCGCTTAGCAGGGCGGTTATGGTACAGAAGATCGGGATTGTCTGTCTTACTTTTCTCCTTTTGTTCACGTTGGCGACACTTGATACTAACATAGAATCAGGGCTACAAGCGACCCTCTCACGTTGTAATTGGGTATTCTAGAACAAAAGGAAAAAAAAAGTGACGTGAAGATGAGTCCTGAATCATGCTTTATTTAGAATAGATGTGGTAGGAACGGTTTTTAGCATGAATTAACCTGGGTGATTGGCTTGGACTCTTAATGGCGACATATCAACATTGGTCTATTTGTGGCTATGATGAAATCATTCAAGCAATCGACGATGTGCCATGGAAAATCGTTCGAACAAGCTCTCGAATCAAGAATGCCCAGCTTGGTACCTTCCTATAGGGTCGATCTTTTATGTACCCACGTTTTTTAACACTATTAGTCTCTCTTACTTCTCCATACAATCTCTTAATGATGTTGCACGATGCCTATTAACCCCTCCCTCTTCCCCTCACCCTTAGTATCGTAAAAAAAGAACAGCCTTTAGGCTCCTCCTTCTTGGGCGGAGCTATCATATGTTTCAGCCGGAGTTTAAAATGTGCCTTTTAGTTCGAGAACTAAAAGTGGGGGATCTTCATACCGTTCCTTACTTTTTAGCACTGCTGTTATTTTTATACGATGGTGATCTGATTGGCCCAGGTTAAGAACAGCCAAGAAATCCACCTCGTAGAATCGCCACACTTGACAGTTAGTTTCGATGGATCGACGACCTTAATGACATCAAATGGATCCGCCTCTTGGTTATAAAAAGGATGCGATCCTCAGCCATTTCGTTTTTTTTTAATCAACATCCTCTTATCAAACAAATCACACTCCAAATCAAAAACACTATGAAATTCCAAGGTACCATTCTTCTTTGCTTTGCCCTCTTTTTGTTGGTGACCTTTGCCCAAGCACAAGCCGCGGCAGGCGGTGGTGAATCTGCCTCTGCAAGTGATGCCTCTTCTGCTTCTGGTAGCTCAGCCAGTGGTGCCTCTGAATCCTCCCCTAGCGATGCCTCTGCTAGCGGTGCCTCTGGATCTTCTCCTAGCGATGCCTCTGCCAGTGGTGCCTCTGGATCCTCTCCCAGCGATGCCTCTGCCAGTGGTGCCTCTGGATCCTCTCCTAGCGATGCCTCTGCTAGCGGTGCCTCTGGATCCTCTCCTAGCGATGCCTCTGCCAGCGGCTCCTCTGCCAGCGGCTCCTCTGGTTCCTCCTCTGGTTCCTCCTCTGGCTCTAGCTCGGGCGCTGATGCCTCTTCCTCCACCAGCGCTGGTAACGTTTTGGCTGCCCAAACCTCTGCTTTCCTCGGTGCCTTTGCTCTTGGTACTGCCTACGTGTTAGCTTAAGTCTTTTGATGATCCAATAAACTTTGATGTGTCACTTTTCTAGTGTTGAAAAGTGGCCGTATCTTTTTTGTATCATACTTTTTGTGAACCAAAAGCGATTGTCTTGACGACCAATCAGAACCCAGTTGCTGTGAAAGTTTTGAGCATAAACTACATAGTCGCCGGAGTTTTACAAATAGAGACCTAGATCATGCTGACCTATGTTATAGACGGTTGCTACGGACACGTAGGGTTTGAAGAAAGCGGGCGTGTAATCTCGACAATAAGGACTTATTTGGCAGGGGATTCCTCACCAATGGTTGATCCTTTCACCTTGCTCTAGCCGCCCTTGACCCATCTTCCAGCCTCTGCAAGAAGTTTCCAGCGATCGACGAATGGCATGACCGACTGACGGCAAACGAACTCAGCCCTGACAAGAACGATCACATTAAACCTACCGTCGCTGCCATTGCATCTTCACAGGTGATCATGATGCTCAGGAAGACTTTTATACAAGACTATGTGCTCATGATGGAACTCCGCTCCTGCCATCCCATTTGGCAACATTCAATCTTCTCTGATCCAGCCTACTTGTGATTCAAATGGTAAGTCAACATCATAGCATTAGAATGTAGTAGCATGCTTACTCTGAAATGTTAGAGATTTGTTGCAAATCGAAGCTCAGGAACACGATCCTGCCCACACACTCGTTCAACAACGTGTGCCTATGCACTCCAGATTTCAAACCCCGATATGGCTACAAGAACTTTTTTCGCCCGTTCTTTATTTTTACTCCTTCTTCCCCTCGTCCACATTGTCATTCTCTTTTTTTCACGACGACAAACGAACGAACGAACAAACGAACGAGCGAACGAGTAAACGAACGAGCGAACGGTAACTCTCCCCTTCTTACGTCATGTTTATCTTTTCCTTTAGTACTAACTTTTTGCCTTTTGCATCGTTCCTCTTTCTTTTGACACTAGATCGGCTACGACGATGGCGACAACAATAGGGACGACGACGATGCTAATGCCGACTCCACCACTGCTTCATGTCGCCCAAAAAGGCCCTTTTTAAAATTTTCAAATATAAAAAACATGGGGAAACCCTTGAATTTTTTTTCTTCTGCACCCATCTTGCCCATAGTAGATTCCCTAGCCATTGTACCGATAAAGTGCACTATCCCTTGACCCATTCTCAGTGTCTACTACTACTGATACTTTGGATGATGCTGGTCTGCTCTCCTCCTCCTTTTTCCTTGGCTCATTACACTAGATTAGTCACTCTATGACAAGCCCTGTATTCACTGCCACCCACTAGGAAATGTAGCTTGAGCATAGTCTCACTTTGTCAATAAAAAATTTACCTGAACCCATCTCCATGACTTTGTTCTTTTGCATAAGCTCCAGTGATCTTAGAGACTCTGATATGTAGCGGTACAAATCACCCAGTGCGCCAAGCTCTGACCCTTTTTTTACTGCCTCTTCGTCGTTTGGCGGTGTTTTAACTATGGTGTTGACACCTTCTGACCTAACTAATGCCTGATACGACAGACCGCTAGGGTATTGAAAAAACGGGATAGGATAGGAAACTATAGATAGGTATTAGTTAAGGATAAGTGACTAGAGACATAGGTGATGGGATAGGATATGATGGAATAATGGGTGGGCTACATTATACAGAACATACTGGGGACTCAACCAATGAATAACTGTGGTTATTTGGGTCGAACACCTAATAAAGCTTCCTTGAAATTATTTACATGACTAGGTCACTACCTTCGCAGGGCCAAACTTTAGCGAAGGAACTGTGATTCAGGTACTGTTGCTCAGACTTGACTCGAATCTTGTGCACGATTGGAATTTTCTCTCTGTAGCAAATGTATAAATGGATAAAGCTCACATTTTGTCATCATTACTTTGTCTTTTGAACTCTATCTACACAAGCAGCATGTGTCTTCAGCATCCTCCAGTTGCGAAAGCCAAAAGTGTTGTCAACATTTTTGAAACCCCGCTTTTGAAAAAAGGACAGACCATCCCCCATGAAAACCCATTTTTCTTGAGCATTCGTTTTTTTGTGAACTAGATAGATAACCCTTTTTCAAACTTTACATGACAAAAGTTTTGCTTCCTACCTATTAGATAATGCCAAATATATGAGGTTTTCTTGTCTGAATGTCTGTTGTTGGGGCTACTCGAATTAGTCGCTGTTCTGGATCTTTGTGTAGTGTACACAAAGGCATACAGCATCGAAAAGTTTTAATCCTAAGCTCTTTCGATAGATATGGGCTGCATCTTGTTCCATGTGGAATGTGAATATGAGTTGGTTATCCAAGTTTTGAGAAATGGGGCGTCTCTACACAAAAAAAAAAGTTGAAGTCGAGAAGTTTGTAAAATTTTACAAAATTTAAAACTCCGACATACATATATTTTCGGGATGTGGTGTTCCTATTGTCTGTCTCCTTTACTTTTCTTTGTCTTCCTTTTACATTTAATTTTGTTTTCATATACACTTTTATAAACATAGCCACATGTCTGATCATCAAAAGCATTCTCCTTCTGGAAGAGGTGTACCTACCACCAACATCTCTGATGACGACCATCCATCCATCTCCCGGACTAAATTCAAACGGGAGCGAAACGTAGATGATGACTCTTATACGGACTCCAACCAACCGAACGCAGATGAATATGGAAGACATACACGGTCCAGACGACACTTGCGCAGCCCTTCACCTAGTGATGGTATGTTTATCCTTTGTTGTAGTAAATCTGATCGCTAATTATGGGACTTCCATGGGACTTCCTTTTGTATCTTGTATCTTGTGATAGACCGACGACACAAGTATCAACGTACCTCACACCATTCACCACCACCCAGTCAACACCATTCTCGACATCATCGAGGTAGCTACTCACGATCGAAACGGGAACGTAATGATGGACGAGATCACCAAGACAGCATTGAAGGCGATTTCTATATTCCAAACTATGACCGTGATGGCTATACTCCTGGGGCACGATATGGCCAACATACAAACCAAGTGAAACCACAGCAATCGAACCACCACACACCGAATCACCATCAATACAGTCGACATCATCAACGTCAGCAACAAAGTATACCTACCCATATGCAACTCTTACCGACTAGTCAAAACATTGATAGCAGTAAGATAACAAACTGGTTTGAAAATGAAGCGTCGGTTACTGAATATCATCTCTATCTATCGTAGAGATCATGAACCACTCCGTTGCTGCTGGCAACTGGCCGTCCTCGGTGTCAAGGTAATGTGATCATTGAGGTAGTTGTCATCAAAGTTAAACTATCTCACCCCTCATTCATGCATAGAATCCCATTGGCCGATCCATATAAACTGGACTATATCGTATCCTTCAAACAATACTGCGACTATTTACGCCAAACTCAATCTAACGACGAATCCTTGGACGACGAATTCCAAAAACGGTACGATGACTACAAGGAGAAGATGACTATCAAACAGCTCGCCCAGTTTTTCGCCAACAACAAAGAGAAGCAATGGTTTCTGGAAAAGTATCACCCTCACATATCCCATATTCGTGTGGACGACATGAAGCATCAACGATCGCTCAACTTTACGGTGTTTATACAAGCTCTTCAACGCGGGCAATACGATAACGTGCAGAATGATATGTACGACAGCAAATATACCGGCAACAGCAATAATCCAAATGAAGTGCCTACCATCGACAATCCATTATCATCAGAATCGTCATCCCCGTCCTCTTCCTCTTCCTCTCCTCCTTCCAACGATGAATATGACAGCCATTTGGTAATCAAGACCGTGCCTCCAACCATTCCTCGACAAAAGATCATCGACATGTGCAACAAAGTAGTTGGATTCAAATACCTTGCCCTCTCTGAACCCAGCGCCCCCAAAAAGTTCCATCGAATTGGTTGGATCCGCTTCTCCGAGGAAACTGATATGCAAAAGGCGTTTGACCTTCTCGATAATCAAAAGGTAACCAAGCGTCGTGCGCTCTTAAGACAAAGTACTCATCACTTTTACTTTTGCCTTCACCACCCTGGTGCTTCAGATCGACGATTTCACATTCCATCTTGCCATGAACCGGAAAGGACAATCCACCTCGACCCGCTCCAACCGAATTGCGCCAGACATTACCAGCACCTCATCTAGACTGTCTGTCGATCTTGAACAAGCAAAACAACTAGCAAAAGTCATGGACGACGAATTGGGAAAGGATGGCATACAGGACGTGATCAGTAGGGCTCAGCAAGTGATTCAACAAAACCGTACACCTGGATCAGCAACATTGGAAAACACAGAAACAAGTAGTAACCATGGAAACGTAAATGGCAAGGGAAACGAACTCGGCGTGGTGGAAACGAAGAAGGAGCTGGATCTGATAATGGCCTACTTGCGACATGTCCACATGTGCTGCTATTATTGCGGTTTGGAATGTGACTCTGCTGAAGAACTCAATCGCCGTTGTCCGGAACCTCATCATCGCAAAGTGTCCTCAGGGCCAACCACCGAATCCAAACAAGGGTCCAAAAACGAGCGATTAAGTAAGTACCTGTGCATCATGAAACTGGATTAAACATAACCTTCTTTTTTCTTTTTCTTTGGATAGCTCAGCAATGGATCAAGAACTTGGATCATCGTGTCGGTTTAAAGGTCAATCCTCCTGATGATGAACGAATAGTCAGTATCGGCGGCAAATCTTTAAAAAGGTAAGGAAACGGTAGTAACAAATAGTGGACATGATTCAACTGTCATACTGAACACTTGATGCCTTTTGTGTTAGTGAAATGGACATATATTTGAACGGCCATATACAAAAGGAACATGATGCCAAGTACAAGTGCAAGGTCGGTGACTGTACCAAGGCGTTCAAAGGAATGGAATTTGTGGAAAAGCACATCCTCAGTAAACACGGTGATGAACTGCAACGAATCAAGGACGAAGTAGCCTTTTACAACAACTATGTCTCTGATCCCAATCATCTACTTCCACTTTCTAACAACAACAGCAACAGTAACAGCAATCAAAGAAGCAACGCCAGTAGTGGAATCGGTGCAATTAATCTATCTGGAACCATGGCCATCGGAAAGATGGGTAGTGGATCAATCAATAATGGTACTTTTGGTGGTGCTCCTTCTTCATTTATGAGGAACATACCTGCAGGTGGCATAGGGGCTCCTTGGGACAAGATACCACGTATGGGATTTGGAGGGAATGTGGGCTGGTCCAATTCTTCGGGTGCTGGGCGACTAGGCGAGAGGCTAGGAAATGATCTTGGACATGGGCCTTCAAGTACAAGGTAAAGAAAATTTGATGGTAGTGATGACTCCGCTCGATTAACACTTACTTTTCTTAGCGATGTTGTTGTTGATTTACCTCAAGATCCCCGCCAAGTCAAATCATATGTTGATCTCGATGCGCCAACCAGTGGGGACTCT
>LT554895.1:386460-397897 GCA_900079185.1 Absidia glauca
AAACGGTTAGTGATGTTCAACTGGTACAATGGCTACAGAATCTACAATGGAAAAGTGAGTGCACCGAAAAAAAAAAATTGCGAGGGTTTCCCCATGTTTTTACATTTGAAAAATTTTAAAACAGCCTTAATATGTGATCTAGAGCAGTGGTCGAGTCGTCAACGTCTTCGTCGTCATCGTTATCATTGTCGTCATCGTTATCATTGTCGTCATCGTCGTAGTGGATCTAATGTCGAAACATGTAAAAGGCAATTGTTGGTAAGCATGAGATGAACAGGATGCTGAGAAGGGGTGTCTTACCGTTTGTTCGTCGTCGTTCATCTTTCGTCGTGGATGTCGTCATGGTCGATAGTAGTGCAGTGTTAATGTCGATAATGTCGATGGAAAAAATAAAAAGTGATGAAGAAGCAAAGAAGAAGCAAAGAATAGGATTGAGGGAAAAGTAATTCTTGTAGCCAAATCGGAATTTGAATATTTGCTGGCAGGGATAATGAGGGGATTTTCTGGAGGGGCTGTCAAAGAATGTAAAGATGGTAAGTTCCATTTGCAACGTACAGTACATTCACAAATCCAACATAAGAAGCAGTCGCATCAGCTAAGCAAAAAAGGTTTTGCATGGTGACGACGTTTGAATACAGAATAGGCGTAGTGCCGTTGACATGCAACTCGTGGAAGAAGGTGATACGTACTTTTGAGTCAATTATCATTCTGATAATGACAATGGGGCTTCGTACTGATTGACACTTTACTTTGGGGTTAGCTGTTAAAATATGTTGCTTCAAGTTGCTCACTTCCTTCTATTGGCTCATCAGAATTTCTACAATGCAGGATCGCCGATGTATCACAAGCCTTAAGGAACAATAATTGACGTAAATTGCAAACTCATTATAACAAAGTCGCACACCATCATGATGCCAGATCCAATATTTCCACTTTCAAACTAGATGGTCTCTCAATCCTGAACGGATCACACCTTTTCTTTCTTTCGCTACTTTTCTGCAGTAACGCTTCACCCCAAGATGAATCAACATTTCCTGAGCAAGCTTAAACAGAAGATCCGCAGCTCGAATCGCAGCAACAGTAGTCTGATGTTGCCTATCCAACGCATTGACTCGCCGGATCTCACCCCTGAGTTTCACCATCGTGATGAACATTTGCACCTTTACTACAACAGACGGGCAAAAGAAGTACAACCCATGTTTCTAGATCACCAATCTCACCGCCACGAATCAGCTATAACAATGGATTCAGAAGTCCAACAAGTCAATCAGCGGGTTTCAAAAGCAGAAAATCCATATCAAGATGCGGACAATCGAAAGAGCAAACGGTACGGTGGGGTTTTGCTTGAGTACAAAAGAGGTGGGCTCAGATCCACCATCCGCTCGCTATTACCGCTACCCATATCGAAGAAAAGGGAAAGCGACGATCGCATCTATCTGGTTTCTGAGAAAGATAGAAAAGCATTTGATTCAGGAACCGAATCTGAGGATGCCTCCTTTATTCAAACCCCGCCGGCGGCCTTCTCACCCACTTGTCCTGCTCCTTCCACTCACCCACCCAAGCCAATCCTATCAAAAAAGTCAACAGAAAATCTCCATTCAAGATTTGATACAGCTCCTCGGCGACAATGTTTGCCTTTCTTCTCGTATATGTTTGCCATTGGAAGTCTAGTTCTTTTGATTTACAACATTTGGGTGTTTAAAATCAACTATGGTAAGCTAAAACGAAAATGATCCACATTTTCCCCCCTAATCTTTTCAACATTTGTGTGTAATCAAGGTACCATCATCAGCTTATCTCCGTTCAACATCATGCTTGGACCCAATACAGAAACTTTTGTTCAGTCAGGGGCATTGTTCATTCCGTGCATGCGATCCAGTCAAGAAGAATACCAGTGTGCGACAAAGAATGGTAACATCAAAAAAGTTAGGCATAAATCAAAAGGTTGATCCGATCTACAAATAGGTCAGCCAGTGGCACTGACACCGCCCGCGTGGAGGTACACTTTACAAAGTGGCCTCCAAGGCGAGGGAGGTACCCCATGCTCCATACAAGATCTCTGTGGAATGACCCCGATCGCTCAAGACTACTCCAATCAGTTTTATCGGTTTGCAACGGCTATCGCTGTTCACGGTGGCATCGTCCAATGGGTAGTGAATATGGCTGTTTTGCTTTCATTCGGTGTTTCTGTGGAGCGGCGTTTGAATTCTCTCCGTTTTGCATTGACATGGATTGTATCCGGATCCTTCGGCTATATGTTCGCTGCACTCTTTTTGGACAAAAGCACGGGTAAGATAAAACAGTAGCCATCAGTAAAAAATGTGTACATTAACTCGTATTCAAAGCGCTCATGGGGTGTTTTGGATCTATGAATGGGATCTTTGGTCTGGCCCTGGTGAATCTCTATCATATGACAAAGTCAGATCGCATTACAAGCACTTTTTTACTCAAGCTAATCCTGTTAATTGGTACTACACATAACACTTTGCATACAGTGAAGTTTATCTCACCTTCTTTGATGAATTCTTAGGGTTGGGAATGGTTCTGGGCTACACACCGGGGTAAGAATTAAGCTATTTACTTCAAACTCCGATATTCATGCAGTTTCCAACTTTCATCAACACCAAGATACAACAACTTTTGTCATATAGGAGGACTGATGGCCGGTATCTTATCTGGTATTGTGCTTATGCCAACAGCTACGAGCATCCAAACGAACAAAAAAGGCTGGCTCCTTATGATGTTATTCCGGATACTGGCCCTCCTCACCTTGGGGGTATCATTTTACCTCGTGCTGCAAAAGTTCTACTCTGGCCAAAATCTGATGAAGGTAACGCTACTCCCCCATCATCCATTTTATCAATCAGTGCCTAAACGAGTTTCAATGTGTCTTGTTGTAGGACTGTGTTTGGTGTAGTTACTTATCATGCCTTCCCGTCTTTAAGATGTGCGGCACATGAACATCTTAGGCATTGCGCCATTGCAACCACAAGTCATATAGAGTACATGCAAGCATAGAGACATACAATTAGAGAGCAGCAGTAGAGGGAGACAATAAAACATTACTTTTTTATTCACTCTACTAAAGACGAATGGAGTTGCGGCTAACCTCTAAACGCTTTTGTTACCATATGTCTGGATCAGATTTGCTGAGACCATCTGCATGACATAACCACCAATCTATTAATGGCAAAGAAATGCTGCAGATGTACCTAAAAGTCCAATTTGGAGAGGACAAAATAGTGCTCGAGCGAATTGTCCTTGTGGTACTTGAGGGATAGTGCCTGTCAAATTTGCATTTAGCATATTATGTATGAGCACCAGCTATAGATATATGCAGGGAAAGTGTCTCTTTGTGGGTGAGGAGAATCAGGGCCGGTGGTTGCGGGATGCTTTTGAAAATTTGAACTTTAAAAAACTCATCGGTTTTGAACCCCAACTTTTTTTTGTAAGAATTGCCTTTTTTCTCAGAACCGAGATGAGTAGCCCACCTCCAAATTTTACTTGAGACACAATGCACGTTATATCTATTGAACGCTGTTGAGAGCGAATCAATTTTTTGTATAATGCATCCATGAACACTACAGGAAGCGCTAAAAGAGCGTCTGACTGGAGTCTCCTCAAAACGGCAATTGACACAAGTAAATTTAACATGTCTAGCATCATTAGATAGATGAAGAGCACGTCTTTCTTTATGTGAAATTTGAAGTAGAGCTATCCATTCCGTTCACAAAAGAACTCATGTTCAAGAAAGTGGCACTTTTTCATGGTAGATAGTCTGCCCCTTTTTCAGCGCAAACTTAATTTTTCGTTGATTGGTTTGAAGAAATGACAGACCTGGGAAAAAGTCTCACTTTTTTTCGAGCTCATTTTTCTTGTGAACAGGATGGACAACCCACCTTCAAATTCGACATAGAATCAGAGGTGCTTTTTATCTATCGGCTGGTGCCAAGAAAGCCTGATTTCCTTGAATGACTTGTCATTTTTGATACCACTTCAACTGGTCGCTTTTTGGAGGCTTCTTGTAGCGTTCACCGTCGCATGCAACATAAAAGTGCTTGTTTCTGGATATCAATCGATAGATATGCATTGAAATGTGCTGCCTGTAAAATTTGACGGTGAGTTGTTCAACTCGGTTCTGAGAAATAAGCAACTCTTTAAAATGATGGCGGTCAAAAGTTCACATTATCAAAAAGTTCATATTTTTTACGTTTTACACTCCGTCATTCACACATGACAGTTGTACGATAAGTCTCACGGCCACTCTCTGATCTCTATTTTTCGAGGTTGGACCAACTTTCAGGTAGTGCAAGAGTGAAGAAAAAAAGACCTGCCATCCACCTGGCAGACATTGACGACATTGATAGATTTGGTACCTCAATGCTCACCGATAGAGGGTTTGATTCTGATCCATCTCAAAAACAGGGAAGAAAAAGTGGCCTGCCATCCACCTGACTGGCATTGACACCATTGATAGATCCGGTACCTCAATGCTCACCAATAGCAAGGGTTTAAATCCAATCTATCTCAAAAAAGGGGAAGAAAAAGAGACTTTCCATCCACCTGACAGGCACTGATGACATTGATAAATACATTAGCTTCATAGCTCACCAACATCTCCCATCGTCTTTACTTTTCTTCCCCTCCTTTTTATCACACACACTCAACCATTGAAGCACTTTTCGGGCATCCCACCTCTTGGATGATAGCATGGGGTTTCTCCTTCCATTGAGAAGGAAGGGTAATGGAGTAGATCCGGCTGCTGATGGTAAGTTGCATGAATCCTCATCTCCGCACTATCACTGGCCTGTACTTTTTTTAATCACCGCTCTCATCGACGAAAAATTACAGTTACCCCTTTTTTCAAACGGCGGAGATTAAAAATCTTGTCAAGACGCTTTTTTTGTCCCAAACCTGTTTCTTTCTTTCTTCTTCCATTCTTCTTCACTTTTGTTTTTACTTTTACCACTCCATCGTCTTTACTTTTACCACTCCATTGATATGAAACTACCAGGGATCTGAATCCTTTACGATGGACCGCCACTGAACGGAAGGTAACTCTTCTCTCTTCATCAGCAACCTCTTCTCATCTTGACTAACATCAACATCTTTCATCATTATTCTTCTTTTCCTCACTAGATTCAACAGGATGGCAACGGATATGGGTTCTCTGGCATCAGGAATGAACGGACATGTGGTTAGATTAGGGATTGGACGCAAGGAATTACGAAAAACATTAGGAAGCTTGCCATTTTTTATAGGTGCACTGACTTTTCCAAAGTAGATTCTGCAGCCATTGTACTTCTCAAGTGCCCTACCCCCACTGATACTTTTAACACCGTTGACCAGCTCTCCCTTCCCTCCATCCCCTAGGCCATTACACTACATTAGTCTCTCCATGACAAGACCTTTATATACCCTTTGCATACTTCCCTCTCCTACACTTAGACATATATCTTAATCGTAGTTTCATCACCCAATAAAGGATTCTTTCAACAGCTAGATGTGTGGGCCTTAGCTAGTTTGATCTATGTAATGAATATGAAATCGCTGTTGTTATGGATAAGAGCGAATTGTTTTAGATAAGGATTCAAGAAGGCTTTATTGATGGGATAGGACTAAGGGGCTAAGGTGGAGACTATGTTTAAGACCGTCGTTAACCTAACTGTGTAAATGGGACCAAGTCGTTGTAATGGAAGGGCGAACCTGCTGTAAACCCGAGGTAATGGAGATGGACAAAGACATTCGGCTTTGCAAAAGTGTGAGTGATAGCGGACAAAGGCGGGTAGCGATGTTTAGCTTGTACAATGGCTATAGAATCTACAATGGAGAAGTGAGTGCCCCTAAAAAAATCCATTTCTTTCGTGATCCCTTGTTCCCAATCCATAATCTAAGAGCATGTCCGTCCATTCCTGGCGCAAGAGAGCTTATACCCACTGTCATCCCAATCGATCATCTAAGAAAAAAAGAAGCAATGATGCAAACGGCAAAAGTTGGTCATGGTAAGCCAAAGATGGACATGCTAGTGAGAAGGGGAGAGTTACCCTGAGTTCGCCGTTTGAAGTTACTGTGTAGAGAGTGAGTCGTTCGTGGTGAGGTACTAAGGCATATGGGAAAAAAAGAGATAAAGAAGAAGAGAAGAAGCAAAAGAATAGGAATGACGGAAAAATGCTTCTTTGTAGCTTCTTTTTATTTGACAGCACAGTCGGAGTTCACATTAGCTTAAATTTTTCTTAACTTCTTCGTAATGGCAAGTAGAGACACCGGGTTTTCACCAACGTATCCTTTTCTTCACTTCTATTGATGTGTAATGGTTTGTACCGTTCTACTTCACTTCTGCTTTCTCCTTCCTCTTTTTTTAATTTTTGAACTCCGACAATTAACTTTATATATAACATTAAAATCACCAATAACATCAAGTCAGTTTGTCCGAGTGGTTAAGGAGTGTGACTAGAAATCACATAGGCTCTGCCTGCACAGGTTCAAATCCTGTAGCTGACGGCATTTTTGCCTCTTTAAGCAATTTTTAGGCGGCGAAAATTGTTTAAAACGCCGCTTGAAACTACCGGCTCACACAGGTTCAAACCCTGTAGCTGACGGCGATCATTTTTGCTTTTTGTGCCTGTTGTTACGGCTATTTTTGATTGATAATAGTAACTGGAGAGTGCAAAAATGATAAGGATTATGTTTTTGTAGTGAGCACCAGAACTTTTGTGGTCAAAATTCAACTTTTAGTAATATTTTTGCTGAAAAGAGGGAGACTTGAGAAATGTCGTCTGAGTTCAAAAGAAGGTACGAGTTTCGTAAAAAGTCAATTCTTTTTTTTTTGCTTCTTCTTTGCTTCTTCATCACTTTTCTTTTCAATCGACATTGGCTCCGCATCACGAACGACTCGCCCTCTGTATAACGCTTTCAAACGAGGAACCCTTGGTAGCTCTCTCCTTCTCACCAGTTTGACCATCCTTTTCTTACCAGGACTAACAATTTCCTTTTGCATCATTGCTTCTTTTTTTTCCTAGTAGATCGAAACAGATTAGGATTCGGGCTCAAAAGATGACGAATAGAAGAGGAAACCCTTGCAATGTTTTAGGCGCACTCACTTTATCCATTATAGATTCCCTCGCCATTGCATTGCTGAACATCATTACTCGTCCGACCACTCCCTTTTTGCCTATTCCCCTTTGCTCACTACCACTAACACTTTGTGCGACGCCGGTCAGCTCTTCTCGCCATGACACTAGGTTAGCATGAGCCCTCCCCTTCCCCATATAGCTTAGACGTAGTCTCATTCACTCAATAAACTTACTTGAAACCATCTCCATGACTACCGTCTAAAATGTTATAAAGCCAAACTTGAACGAAGTAGTCGACGACCCGATGCTGTTGCTCTGGCATAACTTTACTTGTGTACAACCTCACTTTGTGTCAAGTGTTTGAATGGCCGAATCTCACTTTTTGACATGAACACTTTGATTTTTGAACTCTATCTACACAAGCACCATCATCTTCCAGTTGAAAAAGTTGACAATTTTTTCAAACCCCGCCTTTGAAAAAAAGATGGGCCATCCTCCATGAAAAGTGTCGCTTTTTGATTAACATGGATTTTCTCGTAAAAGAGGTAACAAACCTCATTTCAAATTTTACATGAAAAAAGTAGTGTTTCGTATCTACCGAATGATGCCAAAGATGTTGAGTTTCTGTGGATGAATACCGAGTTTAAGGTCACCGGAACCAGTCGCTGTTTTAGTGCTCAGGGAAGTATACAGCTTGGGTATACTTCAAGTTTGGTATCTTTTGTTAGATATACATTTCATCTTGTTAAATGTGGAATTGAAAGATTGGTCACCCATCTCGGTTTTGAAAAACAGGGCAACTCTTCATAAAAATTACAATTTGATATCGAAAAAGTCCAAAAAAAGTCAAGCCGCCCGCTTACTATATTTCAAGTCCCGCCAGTTTCATGCTCTCGAGTGGACCCACCGGTGCATGTCAGAGTGTCCTAGACGACTAGAGCATATTCAAAAGAGTACATTCATGGAGATGGTTTCTCGAAGGGCTTTATTGATGGAATGAGACTATGGCTAAAACTACAAGTAGGACTTGCCATGGAATCAGTTAAACGCAGGCCCACAAATCTTGACGAAAACAGACTGTATAAGAAAACTTCGATGGAGGTTTGAAGGATATAAACTAAAGCAGACCAAGTGCTGCTTTGTAGAAGCATTACAGTACTACGGTTGCTTGTCGATCTCATTACCTTTTGACCAAAACAGGAAAAGAAAGCAAAGTTACACAGGCTCGGGGTTCAATGGCCATCTTATTGCTAATGGCATGAAACTGTATCTCTGGGGGGGGATGGATAGTCTGTTCAGAACTGTTTCCGCTCTATGAATAGGGCAGATAGGGCTTTGTTAAATGTACTCGAAGCGGGCGGCATGGAAGGAGAGCAACCACTTCATGGCTTGTTTCGATTTGAGTCGGAGTTGTAAAAAGTATAAATGTCAGCTTGATGGCATTTTTCTCTTTTTTCTTTCTCTCTTTCTTCTTTCTCCCTCTTTCTTTTCTTCTTCACTACACAATGTCCTCAAACAACAACCGAAGGTCTGCAAACAGCCAAAACAATGCCGGTGACGATGCCAATCGGATCAGGGGACCAACGTCTGCTCTAACAAGTTTTCTGCGTGTAAGTGGGTCAGTCTTTTTATGTAAAGGACAATTGGAGGTCCTACCCTGACAAAGATGCTAACTGCTTTCTTTCTGTCCTGTATATTCTCTTTATCATTTATTGCAATTAGGAACATGGCATTCGTGTTGAAAATCGTAGTCGAAGGGAAATGATGGAACGTCGCAGGCAACAAAGGGAAGCTGAAGCTCAAGGAGGTGCGAACGATCCCGCAGCAAGTCCAACCACCCATGATTCCAGTACAACACCTGCAACACCAACGACATTGAGCGGCAGTGACGCCACCAACAGTGAAACAATACTATACACACCAAGGTCGGGGCGCTCGAGGAGGACACGATCAGCTCAAGACCAGACGATCATGGATGCAGCTACCAGCAGTGGATCTTCAACCAGCAAATCGAAAAAGAAGAAACGATCCAAGGGCGATGATAGCGACAGTGATGGCGACAGCGACGACGACTACGTGGATTCTCAGCCTTCTTCTTCTAAACCAAGGGCTACACCTGGGCGTATCAGGGTTCTCTTTTGTACAAGATGCAAATGCCGCTTTATCCGCAACACCTCTGATACCTCTGAAGAAACAATGTGCCCTAGCTGTGTATCTGGCAAGGAACCTGTGTCTGACAAGTCATCGAAGAAACGCTTACATACTCATGGTGGAAACAAGAAGGCGTGGTATATGCATGGTGTCCAGACTGCTTCAGTGATCCCGTCGTTGCAAGACATCTGTGTCAAGGTAAAAAGTATGCATGCCTATTGGGAACAAACGCTGATTGTGTATGTTACTCTTTTCCACTAGGTCATCACCGATCATATCGACGATGTGGAAGCTCTTGGAGATATCAGCGCTATGAACATGGACAAGATTGCCAAGATAATCTGCCGGAACCGCCAATTGACCAATCACACTGCCCGACTCTTTATGCAGCCTCACATCAGAGAGCTTCGCCTGTACGATTGTGCCAGTAAGTAACCTAACCGATAACGATAACCATGACCGACTTATACTGATGCTCATTTCTTACGAACCGTAGACTTGGATGAAACTGGACTGAAAAACATTGCTCACTTTTGTCCGAATCTTCGAACGTTGCACCTTCACTACTGTGGCCAAATTAATGACGAGGTCCTGCAACTCTACGGCACTCATCTCAAACATCTCACGTCAATCACTCTCACTGGCTGCCACTTGATCACCGAAAAGCAATGGATCGAATTCTTCAATACTGTGGGTGATCGACTCGTAGGATTCAGCGTACGCCATACCAATCGGTTCAAACTCGACAGCATGAAGGTTTTGGTCACGAAATGCAACAAGTTACAACACCTGGGACTCTCTCGAATTGTGACACTATGTGACGAATGGATGGACGTACTCGTGAAAAGTGGCATCACGACATTGGAAACTTTGGAGCTGGCGCATCCTACCACTGAACCTGGCCGGCCCTATACTTTGACCACCGCCCCTCTCATCAAGGTGCTCGAAATGAACGGTAGCTCGCTCAAGGCATTGATTCTCCAAGGGTGCTCAGATATGACGGACGATCTCTTGGTGGACGGCATTCTCCCTTACTGCACTCAGCTCCGAAAACTCGTCCTCGAAGGCTGCGATCAAGTGACTTCTGACGCCTTCAAATCTCTCTTCTCAAAAGACTGGAAACTGCGACCCACTACTATCCACCGTCAGCCTGTTGTAGGGCTTCACCATGTGGCTTTGGCTCGGTGCTTCAAGTTTGACGACGATGCATTGAAGGCTCTCTTGGTGCACTCTGGGAAAGCATTGACTCATCTGGATATACATAGCCTGGAAAAGCTGACGGCGACGGCACTGGAGGGCATTGCTGGCGAAGGTGACTCTGCTGATGATGACGAAAAGAAGACAGTGGGTTATTCAACTGGTGCAAGCAAGAAACACAAGCGACTCAAGGTTGGACCGGCAGAAGACTCTCCTTTGGCCTGCTCATCTTTGGTCTACCTCGATACAAGCTTCGTACGCTCTATGGACGACTATGTCTTGGCCAAGGTCGTGCGGTCCTGCCCAAGTCTCAAGCGCATCAATGTATGGGGCTGCCATCAGGTAACACTATGATAAAATGCACAGTCTAGATCAACCATCTAACATTCATGCTATAGATCACGGATATCGTAAAACTGCCCCGACAACTGATCATCCAAGGCCGTGAATTTGGCGTCCAATGAACCCATTGCAACGATAGTTAGCCCCTACTCTCTTAGTTTAGTCTAATACTTAGTGGTGGCTGCACTCACCTTTTTACCAAGCGTCAAATAAAACAATCATTGCCTCAGGGTATCATATATCAGGGGTAAATCATCAATTTGAAACGCCGACTGCGTCGAGGGAGAAGAAAAGCCCGCTTTTGCCATTTTTTCTATTCCTTCCCTTTTGGCTTTTATATAAACCTACTTGATCAATAAAGATGGTAAGATGCATGGTTTACATAACAAGTAGTGATGCTTGTCAAGATACATATGGATGGATGGATGGATGGATAGATGGATGGATGGATGGATGAAATGAAAACGACTAACCCCGATGTTTTTGATTTGGATGGATAGCCCAAGCAAGTTTTCGACATTAAGCAATTCCTTGAAATCACCCGCAGAAAGGACGCTGTCTGTAAGTAGCGACGACATTTAAAAAAAAAAAACGGGAGAGATTCTTCTTACAATGACATTAATGGAACTGACTCAACTCTTTTACCCCTCTTTTTTTTTTTTTTTTTTTTTTTT
>LT554895.1:415895-440161 GCA_900079185.1 Absidia glauca
TGCGGCTAAACATTTACACTCCGATACTAATCCCAGGCTACAATCTCTTTTTCCGTCATTCCTTTTGCTTGCACCTTCGCTGCCAATACGTTTGTACAGGTGATCATGATGCTCAGGAAGACTTTTATACAAGACTCGGTGCTCATGATGGAACTCCGCCCCTGTCATCCCATTTGGCAATTTAATCTTCTCTGATCCAGCCTACTTGTCATTCAAAAGGTAAGTCAAGATTATAGCATTAGAATGTGGTAGCATGCTCACTCTGATATGTTAGGGATCTGCTGCAAATTGAAGCTCAGGAACACGATCCTGCCCTCACACTCCTCCAACAATGTGTGCCTTGCTCTCTGGATTTCAACCCCCGATTTCGCTACAAGAACTTTTTTTTCGTCTGTTTTTTATTTTGCTCCTTCTTCCTCTCGTCATCACTTTTTTACCGCATTGCCATTATTTTTTACTCCACGACGACAAAAAAAACGAACGAACGAGCGAACGAACGAACGAACGAACGGTAACTCTCCCCTTCTCACGCCATGTTCATCTTTTGCTTACCATTACTAACTTTTTGCCTTTTGCATCGTTCCTCCTTCTTTTGACACTAGAACGACTACAACGATGACGACAGCAATAGGGACGACGACGATGCTATTTGCGACTCCACCACTGCTTCATGTCGCTCAAAAAGGCACTTTTAAAATTTTCAAATGTAAAAAACATGGGGAAACCCTCGCAATTTTTTTTTTAGGTGCACTCATCTTATTCATAGTAGATTACCTAGCCATTGTACCGATAAAGTGCACTATCTCTTGCCCCATTCCCATCACCTACTACTACTGATACTTTGGATAACACTGGTCTGCTCCCTCCTCCCTTTTCCTTGGCTCATTACACTAGATTAGTCACTCCATGACAAGCCCTGTATTCACTACCCCTCACTAGGACATGTAACTTACGCATTGTCTCCCTTAGTTAATAAAAAATCTACTTGAACCCATCTCCATGACTTTGTTCTTTTAAATAAGCTCCAGTGATCTTACAGACTCCGTTATGTAGCGGTGCAAATCACCCGGCGCGCCAAGCTCTCTTTCTTTTGACACTTCTTGCTGAGCTTGTCGGCGTTTTAATTTTGTGGACGGAGGTGGGGAAAGAAGTAAAAGTTCAATGTTCTTTTCGGAACTCTTCTTTCTCCATCTTTTCCATCCATCCATCCATCCATTTACCATGCTTTTGTACCGTGATATCCTTGCTGGTAAGTCCATCCATCCATTGCGATACTAAGATAGTTAGACACTCTTACTCATTCCTTTTCTTTTTGGATCACCTTTTGCACATTAGGCGACGAATTCTTCTCTGATGCCTACGTAAGTGAATTAGTTGCATAATTTAGAAGGTCTCTTGACTCCCAGCTAACCGATTCAATCCTCTACTAGCCCATCAAAGAAGTCGATGACATTGCTTACGAAGTCGACTGCGCTGTAAGTAAGCCGTGAAGGAATAGGGCTCACACACCCACAAACATATGATGATCCTAATGTGCTGCTCCTTTTCTTTTCAACTAGATGGTCACCATCGCTGAAGGTGATGTCGATATTGGTGCCAACCCTTCCGCTGAAGGTGGTGATGAAGATGTCGAATCCACCAGCCAAACCGTCAACAACATTATCTACTCTTTCCGTTTGACCGAAACCTCCTTCGACAAGAAGTCCTACATGGCCTACATCAAGGGTTACATGAAGGCTATCAAGAACAAGCTCCAAGAAACCAACCCCGAACGTGTCCCTATCTTCGAAGCCAAGGCCACTACTT
Source organism: Absidia glauca (assembly GCA_900079185.1). NCBI lineage: Eukaryota > Fungi > Mucoromycota > Mucoromycetes > Mucorales > Cunninghamellaceae > Absidia > Absidia glauca. The sequence goes on from LT554895.1 coordinate 417,702, forward strand.
TGATCAAGAAGATCTTGGGTAGCTTCAAGGACTACGAATTCTACACTGGTGAATCCATGGATCCCGATGGAATGGTTGCCTTGTTGAACTACCGTGAAGACGGTGTCACCCCCTACTTCACCTTCTTCAAGGATGGTCTTAAGGTTGAAAAGCTTGTAAGTGATCGGATTGGTAGTGCGGATGTCAGTTGCATGAATTCTTGTCTAACTTTTTCTTTCTTGATTTGTAGTAAATGGTATGTGTGCTACTACTGAACTTATCAACTTATTATAATTCATCTCATCCCTACTATAGTATCATATTACCTCTTTAAATAAATCATGTGTGTTTGTATGTGTCTGTGTGTGTACACGGATCAATCAGATTTATGCCGATGGGCTGTCAATGCTGTTGTGGGTGGAATCGAGTGTGGCTGCGTTTGAATGTTGTACTCCGCTGACAATGAGGGGTCAAAGTCTGAGTATTTTTGGTCGACCTCGGCAAAACGTCTTTCTTTCCTCCTCAATCATTATTCGCCTTAGTCCTTCGAATGTCACAGAACTTCAAGGCGCCTGGTATCCCTTCAGAACTGCCTTCCCGCACATCTTTACCGGTGCTGGGTGGTAGAAGACGCTTGGTCAATCGCCCTTCTCGCTCAACTAGTAACTTTGAAATGCAAACAACATTGTCTGCTCCATCACTCTTTCAAGTGACAGTCAACCAAGCACCTACACCATCATCCTCTCCGGCAAATACCTCAACTCTCCCTTTATGCGATCTGGCAACGACTGACATTCCACAACAAACCTTGCCTTCTACAACAGCGATTGATAAACCCGGTGCCATTGAAGACTGCTTGAAAGGGGTGGTTGTCTTCCTCGACATTCGGTAAGCTTCGGTCTCCCCTTCTCATATTCAACTCAACTCATCTTCTATCTTACTTTTTGATGGATAGCACTGAAGATGGTGACGATGTCTCCCAGAACTTTGAAAACATAGTAAAGTCCATGGGTGCTAAGGTATAAGGAAAACGAATAAACTGGTAGTGCAGCACACTCACCCTTCTTTCGTATTCCAATAGGTGCGACGAACATTTGGGGGTAAGTAGATGAAATGATTCAGCCGAACCATTCTATTCTCATCTCTGAACCTTTATATAGATACTATCACGCATTTGGTTTACAAAAATGGATCCTCGATCAATGTTAGAAAAGCGATACACAACAACTGCACAATTGTAAGTCTACTCTGGATCACCAACTGCAAAAGTAAAGGAGTACGACTACCTGAAGATGCCTATTTGATCGAGCAACCGGAGAACCTACTTTTGCCAGGATCCAAGAAACGCAAATCTATGGAACCAGGACAAGTCAAGGCATTGACTCTATATGAACCAGCAGCTGAACAAGGTAACAAGTGGCATTAGGGACACAATTCAGTATACTCACCCTTGATACATAGAGAGAACACGTACATCGAGCAAACAAACAGCTTCTACGATGACTTCTGCAAACATGGTAAACTCATCCAAGCGATCAAAATCAGTCACCAGCAAAACAACTCAACGACACAACGACTGGGCCACTTCAGCAATCATACCCAGGGAGGTGACCAGCATCAACCATTACGGTGGAGCCAACAAGCCTACAAAGCCAATACTACCTGAAGGTGAGGAATTCTCTTCTAGTCATCCAATTGGTTTGTCATCAACTACGTCCCGACCCGAAAGCTACATTGGAACCAGCGGTCAACACCAACACACTGCCCCTGAATCTCAAAAACCTCAAGTCAACCAGGAAATCAAGGCGGGCTTTTACATTCGCAGGAAACCTACACCAGACACACCCAAACCATCACTGTCATCCAGAGTACAGGCAACACAGGCATCACAGGCAGCACAGACGGCACAACTGACAACAAACTCTCCGGCGGCCACCCCAGCACTCATTCGACGAAAGCGCCGCTCACTAAGTGGTAGATCGACCTTGATGTCTCCCCCTACGCCGACTGTCACCGATACATTTGGATCATCTTTAACCACATCTAATCGTCCGGGCCACTTATCACGATCAGCATCCGATAGTCATGTCAGCGCATCAAACGACTCACCTAGCATTGTTATAACGGGGATGACAGAACAAGAAAAACAATCATGCTTCAGAATCATCTCTATTCTGGGAACTTATCGGTCAGTTGCAAGGTAGGAATAAATATAGAATGCCGCAATAGCACCCATTCTAACCGCCCATTAATCATTGTAATGTACTTAGTGTGGATGAAACGACAACACATGTCATAGGCAAGGCCCTTCCCTTATTCCCATAGTCATCACATGAATACTTACGTTCTGCAATTTTTTTTATCCAGTGGGATCTCAACGACGAACGGAGTCGGTTGTGAAGGGGCTTCTATATGGTGCCTGGCTATTGGTTCCCGACTGGTAACTTCAAAGAACAACACTTGCGGGACATACTCACATGCACACGTCTATCATATAGGCTATTCGACAGCGAGAAATCCAACACCTATCTCTCAGAGGCCGACTATGAAGCCATTCGTCTCTTCCCTCGAGCAAAAGCCGCCAGACAACATGAACCGCTTCTTCCAAACAACATTCACATCCATATCAACCAAACTTCCTGCAACATGCAACCTAATTTGGTGAACGAAATCGTGGTCAAAGCTGGCGGCTCTGTGGTGGACGACTCAGGAGAAGCGGATATCGTAATCAGCAACACCCCAATGGGCAGCGATTCTATTGTGGTAACGGAAAATTGGCTGCTAGACTCTGTCGAGCAATGGCGATGTAAGGCTGAAAAGAATGATGGGAGGGATCAATACTGATTTTTTTTATATATATATGACAGACCTCTCCACTAGCAACTACGATCCTTCGGCTGACATGGATCAAACATAGCAATCTTAGTTAATAGTTATACCTACCCTGCATTACCAAAACGGCTCTTATTCATTATATGACTCTGTCTACCTATTCCCTTCTGCAAAAAAATAAATAAACAACAGTTACATGCTTACAATGCCTCTTTACACCTGCTGTGATTCGCCTCTGTGCATAGATGATCACAAGCTCAATCGCATTCTGCATGAGTTGGAATTCATCCTATGATCTCTTGTCTCATCTCTCAATATGTGTGTAGTTTACTGATCTCTTTTCACATCAATGTCTGACATGTCTGTCAATAGGATACCCAAAAAGGAAGATTTCCCTTGAATCCAAAACTCCGCAGAGCAGTTCCTCATGTTTGTAGGGCCAGACTCAAGCCTGCAGGGCAACGGGCAACTCAAAAGCCACTAAAAACGCAGGCATGTAGGCCCAGACTCAGGTCTATAAGGCTAAACTCAAGCCTGTAGGGCAACCGACAGCTCACCGCATAGATCCATAGTTAGTGGGGGCTCCCTCGTGGGTAGCAAAAATGGGTGGATGTGTTTTAAACTCCGACATCTGGAAAATGAATCGACCATCACCTTGGAAAAAGAACCACATTTTTTTTTTTTGGAATCTCATTTCTCTTCCTAATGGGATGGACAACCTACCATCAAATTTGACATAGATTTAGATGTGCCGTTTATCTATCGACTGATACCAATAAATCCTGGTTTCCTTGATATGCATTGACATTTTTGATACCACTCCAATCAATCGCTTTTTTGGTGCTTCCTATAGGGTTCACGGAATCATGAAACATAAAATTTCAACGTTCTTGGTATCATTCAATAGATATGCATTGCATTGTGCTGTCGGTGAAATTTGAAGATGGGACATATATCTCGATTCTGAGAAACAAGCAACTCTACAAAAAATTGAGGCTCAAATTTTCAATTTTTTTTAAAGGGGCCGAAAAGCCAAGCATTGTGTGCTGAACTCAAGCCTGGGGCATGAGAGCGCTCAAAAGCCGTCCAAAAGTTAAGCATGTGGCCAGCAGATGGTTCAAGGCGCCTAAAAAGTCCCTAAGAAGCAGGGACGTAGGGCTAAACTCAAGCCCTATCATATTGTCAAACTTCATCTGTGAAAAAAAGACAGACCTTCCTCTTGGAAAAAGTCCCACCTTTTTTTTTACCTCATTTTTCTTTCGAACGCGATAGACGACCTACCATCAAATTTAACATAGACTCAGATGTGCTTTTTACCTATCGATTGATACCAAGAAAGCCTGGTTTCCTTGGATGAATTGACTTTTTTGGTACCACTCCAATCAGTTACTTTTTTTGAATTTTCTTGTAGCGTTCACAGACTCATAAAACATAAAAGTACAACGTTCCTGGTATCTTTCGATAGATATGCATCGCATCATGTTGTCTGTGAAATTTGAAGACAGGTTATCTATCTCGTTTCTGAGAAATAAGCAACTCTTTACAAAAAATTCGGGGCTCAAAACCGGTCAGTTTTTCAAAAGTTTAAAAGCATCTTCAATCCAAAAAGCTGCAGCCGCAACATGACGGAGCCCGAATTGTCGGAGTATGAGTTCGCGGAGCAGCAAAAAAGTGAGGATGAGACTACCAGGGGTCGAACCTGGAATCTCCTGATTCGTAGTCAGACGCCTTGTCCAATTGGGCCATAGTCCCTCAACTGACAAAAAAAGTGCTTGGTTATATATAAAGCAATACGTCGGAGTTTTAAAAATTTATACGTGCGTTTTCGGTTGTAAATGATGCCTTGGTACATATTGCGACGTCTGACTGTGGTAAAAATGAAGATATGAGTGGACCAATGTCGGAAAAAAGTAAAATTTGTATGGAAATGGCTTCAATTATGCTTTATTTCCGGGATGATGACTATAATTTAGCTGTATATCTAAGCGGGAGCCAGGAGGTCCACAATTGGTACATGCAGGACTTGCCATGGAGTGACAATGGTAGTGTAATGGCCGAGAGGATGGGGAATGGGAGAGCATGGCAACGGTATCAAAAGCATCAGTGATGGTGGACGCAGGGATTAGGTTAAAGAATGGTGCATTTCAGCTTTGTCATGGCTATGGGTCCTACAAAAAAAAGAATGAGTGCGTGAAGAAAAAGAAATTGTTCACAATTAAATTATTTTAAACAGCCTTAATGGGTGATATAAAGCAGTGGGAGAGTCGTCATTGTTGTCCTCGTCATTGTACTCGTCGTCGTCATTGTCGTAGGCAATCTAATGTCGAAAGGAAAAAGTAACATAAAAGATTACTGAGAGGGGGGGGGGGAGAGTAATCGTTCGCTCGTTCGTTCGTAGTCGTCGTATAAAGGTAGAGTCGATGGTGGAGGAGCAGTGCAATTGACGATGGAAAAATAAAGTGATGAAGAAGCAAAGGAATGAATTGGTGGGAAAAAGAGGTACTTACAGATTACAGATTGTCAACCGGCGTTAAACCAAGTTTTCATGATCCCTTGCGTCCAATCCCTAATTTAACTACATGACCATGATGTCCTGGCACCAGAGAGCCTATATCCGTTGCCATCCTGCTGAATCTGCTAAGAAAAAGAAGAGCATTGATGTAAGTCGTTAATGTTAGCAATGTAAGAGAGAGGTGGGCAGGGTACTGAAAAGGAGACTTGCCCTTTGCTGTCATCGTTTAAAGTCGCTATGCATAGTTCGTGTCAGAGGGGGAATGCCATGGCAAAGCCGGAGGTAAGAAAAAAAGTGATGGGGGAAAGAAAGAAGAAGTAAAATAAGAATTGTGGAAAAAGTGGAGACTTGTGCAAGTTTTTCAAACCCCGACAAACTTGACAACAGACCGGTGGAAAAGTTTCATCGTTTTTTAGAAACCATTTTTCTTGTGAACGGGATGGACAACCCAACTTCAATTTGACGTAGACTCAGAAGTGCTTTTTATCTATCGACAGATACCAAGAAAGTCTCATTACCTTGGATGACTTGCTATTTTTGATATGTCTCCAATTAGTTGCTTTTTTGGGACTCCTTGTAGCGTTCACGGTCGCATACGACATAAACGTGCTTGTTTCTGGGTACCAGTCGATAGATATGCATTGCATCGTGCTGCCTGTAAAATTTGACGGTGGGTTGTCCCTCTCGGCTTTGAGAAATAAGCAACTCTTTCTTTGAAAAAAAGGGGGCTCAAAACCGATCAGTTTTCAAAAAGATCGAAATTTTTTCAATTTTTCAAACCTCGCCATTTGAAGGAAGGAAAGGCAATCCCCTTGGAAAAAGTCTGACTTTTTGAATCTCATTTTCTAGTGAACAGAATATACAAGCCATTATCAAATTTGACATAAACTTAGAGGTGCTTTTTATCTATCGACTGATACCAAGAGAGCTTAATTTCCTTGGGTGGCTTGCTGTTTTTGGTACCACTCCAATTAGTCGCTTTTTTGGGGGTTTTTGTAGCGTTCACAGCCGCATACAACATAAAAGTGCTTGTTTCTGGACATCAGCCAATAGATATGCACTGCATCGTGTTGCCTGTCAAATTTGACAATAGGTTGTCTATCTCGTTATTGAGAAATAGGCAACTCCATGAAAAAAAGGGGGTCAAAAGATCACAATTTCGACGTTGGACCAAATTTCACGGAGTGCAAGGGGAAGAAAAAAAAAACCCCCTACCATCCACCTGACAGACATTGACACCATTGATAGATCCGGTATCTCAATGCTCACCAATAGCAAGGGTTTGATACCGATCTATCCCGCATCATCTCGCTTCGAATGAGCCTAGAAACACTCTTTTGTAGACTTTGCTAGTTAATGGATCACTACAGATTTGATAAATGACATTTTTTATTTGCTGGTTGATGTGTGTAAGTGACAAATGTATATATATATATAGAGTGTGTGTGTGTGTGTGCGAGGTGGGGGGGGGGAATCGGCGATAAAAGCAGCTACAGTATATATAAACTTTAGGGACGCGGGGAAGAAGGGTTGCTGTTACTATGGATGGCCTGGCGTTGCATTTTCAGGGCGAATTTCGGTGGCAGGCGTTTCTTGATGGGCATCTTTGACGATGGCGGATCGAGGGTTGTTGGCGTCAATGGTGTGGGCACGGCAGTCAACGATCCCGAGGCGTCGTCTTGCTGATATCCGATATCCAACGTGATTGTAATCAGGTTTTTGCTGAGATACCCGTAATCGTGCTTGATCAAAGACACCACAGGATCCAGGCGGACAAAGTAAAGCGGTCGATCCAGGAAGCGTTGTTTCTCTTGATCTCGAAGTGCCGTGGCTGTGGCGGTGGTGTGATAGTTGGTGACTGAGGGGCACACCATGCTTGCCAAAGGAGACCAAAGCCGTTCTTTTTCTTTAAACGTCACTAGCCTTCGACGGAGGGATGGATAGTGTTGCCAGAGATGGTCGGTGGTGAGATTGAGGAGGAGGCCGACTTGGAGATCGAGGACATAGAGAGCGCTTTGTACACCGTCTTCTTCAACCAGCTGGACAGTGTAAAGAGGCAGATATCGCATAGCTTCGGAGAGCGTTCGAGATCGGGGAGGATGTGATAGATCACTGGTGGTTGTCGTTGTCTTGGGAGGCGGGGTGGTGGCTTTATGGAAGAAAAGATCATTGTGCCTTGGCGCGGTTGTAGCAGTAGTAGTGGTGGTATCTTCTTCCTTGACTCTTTTGGTGTGCCATCGATCGCCAAAGAGACTCGGGATGGGTGTATGAGGGCCGTCTGGGATGATGGGTGAGTGTTGTCCGGGGTCCCCTTTTTTTGATTTGACAATTGAAGGCACCGGTGGCGGCAGTCGTGATGGAGTTTCTTCTGTTAACATATGGATATCCATTGGGTTGATTATGCGTGCTGAAGGTTCGGTTTTGACGTTCACTAAATCGGGCGTAGACGCTCGTTGGCTGGTGGATGCTGATGCGGTGGTAGGTGAAGAGTTCGAGTGTTCTAGATCCGCTGCCAGTATCAATCGTCGCTTCTTTGCTTGCTTTTTCGGGACTAGTAGATTGAGTTAGTGATTAGAATCAAGTGTCCTTTTCGACGGCTATGCTTACCGGTTTGTTGAGGGGCTACATCAGGCTGATTCTTGATCTTTTCATTAGCAAGCGCCTGTTTCAACTGCACCACAATGTCTACCAGATCAAGGTCCTTGGCCATTTCCATAGGAGACAACCCTTTTGAATTTCGAATGTGAGGATCGGCACCAAACTGTAGAAGGATAGCCACCACGTCAGGATGTCCATTATCGATCGCATCATGCAGGGCGGTATCCAAATCCACACCTTTTGCGTTGACGTTCGCACCGTTTTCCAATAGCAGACGCACCACATTGCCACGGTTGCGTAGCGCTGATTCATGTAAAGGTGTATAGCCAGCATGATCGGTGACATTGGGATCGGCGCCCGCCTGTAGTAGCACTTTGACAACATCCACGTCGCCTCTGATCGCCCACCGGTGCAGATGTGTCCTTCCGCTTGTATCTTTTTTGTGAGGGTCGAGTTTGGTCGGATCCATTTTCTTGGGAAGAGCAGTGGTGGTATCCAAGCTGTCGACGGAGCGTTCTCTAGACGGTGACCGGGTGGAAGGTCTGGATTGTTGAGATCGTTTCTTTCGTCGCACAGGGTCCATAGTATCGTCCATCCTGTCGTCGTCAGAGTCGTCGTCGTGGGGATTTCGATTGTCGTAATCATCATCGTCCGTACTCTTGTATCCACGTTTCGATGTTGGTGTTAACGGTGTTGCTGATTCTGCTGACACTGATGCTGTTGAGATCGTCGGTGTGGTATCGCGCCGCCGTGAGGATGATCGTGCCGGTCTTGATGATTGAGGCTGTTTTGGCTGTTGCTGCTCCAGTACTTCAAAGGACTTCATGATGGCTTGGATCTTCCGTTCTTCGCGTGACATGGGAGTGTTTTTCGAGGGACCCAAACAGGAGGCCTTAGTCCCCGAGGCGGATGAGGTGGTGAGTTTGCGTTGTCGTAAGGTCGTAAAAGTGATTTCGTCAATAGCGTCGCTGGTAGCCCGTTGTTTACGTTCCTCGTCGATCTTGGCGGCCAAATCCCGTCGAATGGACACACTGGTGGTGACCTGGTATGCTGTTTTCCCGCTATCGTTCGTCGCATGGATATCCACCCCTTGATCTATAAGGAAGTTCACCACCGTATCGTGGCCAGACCGACAAGCATGATGGAGGACACTTGTGCCTTGATGCCCCTGGTGGTTGATATCTGCGCCATGCTGGACCAATAGCTTGACAATCGCCAAATGACCATGTCTCGCCGCTTCATGTAATGGCGTCCATCGTTTGTTATCTTCCGAGTTGACGTTCGCACCTTGCTTCACCAGTAGAGCCACATCATCGAGAAGTCCATCGCTGCACGCCCGATGTAAAGTTGTCCTGCCAGTTGAGTCACGTGCCACCAATCGATCGAGTTGTTTGATTTTGGCTTGGAGGATCCGTTCACATTCGTCGTCGTCGCATACGTCAATGGGTTGTTGTTTATCCGAATTTAATGCGAAAACGTCCGCACCACTATTCACCAAGAGCTGGACGATATCAGAGTACCCGCTGGAGCAAGCGTCGTGTAAAGGAGTGTCGTCGCCGTAGCCTCGGACGTTGACATTGGCACCGCAGTCGTTGATAAAGTAGCTGGCGATGTCGTACTGGCCCTTGAGCGCCGCTTCGTGGAGAGGGACCCAGCCTGCATGATCCTTAAAGTTCACATCGGCGCCTTGTTGCACTAGTTCCTTGACTTTGTCGAGATGGCCAGAGCTGGTGTAGGCGAAGAGTTTGGTGCGACCCGCCTTGTCGGTGCGATTTGGATCTGAGAGGGATGTAGGGCGAGGTTTAGATGATGAGTTTCCTCGAGGAGACGTGGGCGGCGGAGTCATCGAGTGTCGCTGTTCGTTACTATACTTCGCCACTGTCGTCGATGAAGATGCTGATTTCGATTTTCTTGATGGTATCTTGTCGCTGTTGGAGATAGTTGATGCTGAGGATCGTCGTCGATCCGATGAAGATCTATCCGAGTCATCTTTTCTAGGTCGTCCTCGTTTTCGCTTTTCGACAACCAAAGGTTTGGTGGAGGAGGAGGGCGACGATGAAGAAGATGATAGTAATGCCTGTTGTTGCTGGGTTATCGTCGATGCCGAGGATGATGATGGAGTTGTAGTAGAGAGATAATGACTAGAGTTGCTGCTTTCGACGTTATCATTGGAGGACCGAGGAGACTTGCTGCGTCCCCGTTTGATGCGTTGCTGGAATTGGTGTAATGCATCGTCGTCGTCATCGTCTTCGTCATCATCGTGATTACATCTCTTTGCGATGTCTTTGTTGCATCGTTTTCTTGCATCGTTCGGCGGGAATCTCGAGGACGAGGAAGATGAAGTGGATGATGGAGAGGCTGAGGGGTGGATATGAGGATCATTGTTGTGACGACTGGACATGGTGTTGCTGCTCGTAGGGGTGGTGGGGTGATAACGACTGTCGGTTGGATAAGGCTTCGTTGTCATTGAATCTTCATCAGTATGTGTAGGTTTGGGTATATGTTGGTGCAGTGGCATAAACGGCTGAGCAACTAAACGTGGTGGTTCCCACACAAAGAAAAAGAGAGCGAGTGTCAGTTATATCAAGGTTCTCCGTCAAACATGTCAGAATCAAAATAGTGCGAGTTCTACCTTGTGTATTCCTTCTTCAGTGGTGTAGTGGTGTTGATAAGTATAGAGTGAATAGAAGTAAGATGGTGTACAGATGTATTGGAGGAGAATGTGATGGTGATGGTGATGGTGATGGTAATGCGTTAAGGGTGAAGAGGCAATGACTTGAGAGAGAAAAGAAGCTAGATCACGAGACTATTGGTGGAGTGTATAAACAAATAAGAAGAAGAGTTTAAAGTAAGTTATTACAAGGGTAGTATGTGAGTGTTTTTTTCTGTTTGACAAGATAGTGCAATGACAATGACTATTTTATGAAACATTCTGTTACCTTTGTGTGAGAGAGGATTTCAATAGTTCAAATAGAGCGATGGAGGTTGTATATACAAGGGTAGACCAAAGATATGCGAGATGATTATTGGCGAAAGAGAGGGTGTGAATATGATTGTGGTGCTGTTGTATGAGAAAGCCTATTGGTTTCCCAGATTTTGTAAACAGGTCATTAGCACATGTAAAACTTTTTTTTGGGGGGATTGGCTGACTATCCACATCGTTCCTACATACCTTCTTGTTTCACGTATGGGAGAGAGAAAGAGAGTGACGACCAGAATGAGGGAAAAGTTTGGATGTGAAGAATGGATAAAAATAGAGAAGAAAGAGCGAAAGAAAAAGAAGAGAGGAAAAAAAAAAATCTACCCAGCATAAAGAAATTTGACCAAGTCTCTTTTTTTTTCCAAATGATGTCATACAAAGCCAGACGCTGAAATATACGACTACAGATAGATTACACAGGCACAAAGAGCTTGGAATCAAGCATTGAATCAACTACAGACATACGACCTCTTTCACACATTTCATGGCCTTCACCCCTTCTTGCTCACGTGAATCCTTCGGGACTGTCACTGAATCAAGCAAGCATCATCCATCCGTTCAAAACAAAACATAAAGACTAGACGTTTTATTAATAGAGAAGGTCTACAAACTACCATAGGCCCCTTGTGATTTCACCAAACAGAAGAGTCTTGTTGTGGAAAGCGCCGAGTAACACGATTAGCGCCCAAGCTGTGATGCCTTGTTTATGGAACGCCCCAACTTGATACATAGGCCACCATCGTTCTTCAGGGGTCACCAATCCCGTCACATGTTCTGGTTGATAGTAATCTTCGAGCGCTTGAGCACCTTGTTTGACGATCAACGATCAACATTATCCCAAGGCTTTGCTGACAAAAATGTATCAAGACCCTATCATGCAAAAAGAAGAGTACACCCTATGTAGTGTCGGCTTTAACAATCGCTCCACTCTGACTTACATGATCGCTGGTGGAAGGAGAAGCTTCAAACCAAGACTGAATCCCTTCACCGACTTGACCCATTCCTTCACCTGCACACCAGTCATAAAGTTCGTGCATAAGAGTACATTCATACAATTCCCAAGTGTCCAACCAACATTAAGAAGAATCGCACTTTTAAAAGATCGAGAGGAGAGGGAGAGGGAGAAGAGAGAAAGAGGTGGGTCAAATGGGAAAAGTGCAGACTTTATTGAGAATGTTTTAAACTCCGATTGTTTGCAACTCCGCATATCACCATTGGATGACCTTGGGAAAGAACTCATCAATCAGCTCCAAGTAATAAGGCTTCAGTGCCTCGACATTGGGTGTCTCTTCAGCCTTTGAGTACAAATCATACTGATTGAACTGCTTCACCCATTTCATCATGCGATGATCCTCTTCGTCCATAAACCAAGTATACTCCCCGCCTGTGTGCCAAGAATAGAACGAATGGAATCGGATCACATAGAGCGCTTCCTTGGGCAAGTAGTCTTTACAAACATGATATAGGTATTCATCGTGACCAAATGACATGTGTAGGTTGTTGAGGCCACAGTGAGGAGCATAGATGCCGTATTTCGAATCCCCATAAACAGCGGTGTCGGGGTTTGAAGAGAAAAAGGGGTAGTAGACGACTTTTGGCGAGATTTGACATCCCACGGGAAAAGTATCGCCTACAACCTAGGGAAGGGATCAGTTCAGGTTACTGCTGTGACATTTGTTCACACACACACACACACACACAATTGCTATTACCGTCCATTGCGGCTCCCCACAGACTGCTAGCCATTTCCCAATATCATGGATCAGGGCGGTCAGAATCATCCACCTTGGCTGCCCATCTTTCCGCGCGGCTTCGGCCGACTGCAACGAATGCATGATTTGCGACATTTCCGTATCAGGGTCCGATTCGTCCACAAACTGGTCGAGAATCTCGAGAACTTGCCAGATGCCCATGGGTGTGGTGCGATGATCGCAGTATTTGGCCTTTTGAGCCAACACATGATCGAGGGTTTGATGTAGGTGGTTTTGGCGATAAAACTCAGAGATCGTAGGCTGGGTGGTATCTGCTTTTGTATAGTCCCGGAACTCTGTAGGGGGTTTCTTGGTCTTGGACCAAGCGGGCGAAGCTTCGGGCAATAGATTCGTCAAGTTTCTCATGGTTAGTAAGAGAAAGAAAGAAAAAAAAAAAAAAAGAGAAAGAGGGAAGGGATTGCCGTCTTAAATATTAGGTCTGTTACAGTTTCACAGGCTTTTGATAGTAGGTAGACCAGCTCCCAGTCATAATTAAGTTGTGCTTTTTTCCACTTTTGTAACTCAAAACAAAACAGGGATGATCCAAGGACCGTTTGGTTGGTGGTGCTGTTCCAGTTTCCCTATCCACACTTTAGTAAATGGGAATGTCATGCACTTTTACTTCGATCGACCGGAGACTAAATTTTAGGTTTTTAAATGCCGATGAAAATTGAGCTAAGCGCTATCCCGTGAGACCTTTTATTTTAGTATCACTCCATCTCACGTTTGAGGATGAACGAGCGAAAAATCCTCAGAAGAAAAGAATTCGAAACTTGATTGCTTCTTGTCTGCTTCTTTTCACTGGTCATGGATGGCTTTTTTCGACAACAATGCCCGCTTACATACTGTGCAATAGGTCACGCACTGTGTTTTTCTTGCAGTACCCCTTTGTATCGAGATGGTACCTAGGTACTCTTTCTGAGGCATTCGTGCCTATAACTGCGGTACTCGCAACCCTGTTTTGTGCTTGATATCTACTCTCCTTCCTTTGATAAAACCGGCCAAGGTTAACGATCCAGCGTTTATGTATGCACTCTCTCCTATAGCATGATCGAAGCTGAACTAGTTTAGGATGGAATCTATCAAGTATGATCCGTACAAGTGGTAGTGTTGTGACATAGATTAGACTAGAAGGCTAATGCACTTTGACTTGATCATCATCCTCAATCAAAGGAAGCCAAGTTACGCGCACGGCAAGGGGGTTTTCCAGTTTTAAACCCCGCTCGAGGTATGTGGACAAGGAATCTTTCCTCCTTCCTTTTTCTCTTCTTTGTTTCTTAATCACTTTTATTTTTCCATTCGTATGACACCACCAACTCTGGCTCAACTTTAACAACACAAACTCTATAACTATGACTGAAGGGTAACACTCTCTTTTTCAGCGCCTTGTCCATCTTTGTCTGGCCATGACTAACTTTTTAAAATCTTTCATCATTACTCTTCTTTTTCTTAGCATATCGAATGGAATAGCAACGGATATAGGCTCTCTAGCACCAGGACTGGAGGGACATGGACTTGATTTAGGGGTTAGGAACAAGGGATTACGACAAACATGGGGAAACTCACTTCAACCTCTTTTTCTTTTTACCAGGCACCATTGACACTGTTGGCGCAAGCATCTTCCTTAGCATTGCACTAGATTAGTTCTGCCATGAGCTCTCGCCCCCAATAGCTTAGTAGTAGTTTTACTCTGTATCAAGAGTGTCCATCAATAAAACTCAATGTCTTGACTCTACTACTTTTGCGAAGTATGTAAAGTTACCATATGTTTTCACTTTCCCTGTTAAGAAAACCATGGGTGTGGGTAGTTGGGTAAGAAAATGCTGTGGTGTTTTTCAAGCTTTTCGGTTCTAAAAAAAACGATGGATCATCCCTTATGAGAAGTGTTACTTTTTGATCCACATCGACATGGATTTTATTGGAAGCAAGATAAACAACATCTATTCCAAACTCATATGTTGAAATACATGCTTACTATCTATTGAAGGATGCAAAGGATACTAGTTATTTCAAATGGACCACTTATTTCTTAAACGTTCGCAGTTTTGGGTTTTTGTGTAGCTTGGGCTAACACATACAGAATAGGAATAATTTGTTCTTGGTATCGTTCGATAGATACAAGCTTTATCATACTTCATGTGAAATTTGAAGGTGGGTTGACTTTCCAAGCTTGAAAATTACTTCAACGCATTCCAAAAATCTGGAGGTGGGAAATCGAGAAGCTCTAAAAACCCAACATTGTGAGAGCTAATGCTGGGCAATCTCCGGCCACTTCCTTTTTGCAGAAACAGAATCGAGCCAATGACCGAGTACAACACACATGCCAAAACTCAAGTGCCAAAGGGCATTATTTCAGTGATAAGCCTAGGACCCCCTGACCCTACACTGAGCCTACCCCTCATATCATCTTCACACTCCGACAGATCGCTCCAGAGCCCACAGATCTATCCAAACTTCAATCCAACATATCTCGCCCGGAAATGCACCTAGACCACTCATTTTACCCTTGAAACGACCGGAGGGAGCACAGTTTTAAACTCCGCAAATTCAAACTCAGATTCGTGTCCCGCCGACTGAGTTAGGACCCATTTTGTGATGTCTGTTCTGTTTTTTGCAGATCATTTTGTTCGGTCGGGAAAGGGTGCAGGGTTCGAACCCTGCGCCAGTCAAATTAATGTGGATTTGAAAGTCAGTTTGCTCTTTTTTTCACAGAAACCGCCCAACAAGAAGTCTTCCAATGATATAACCTGACAACGTATATTTCAAATCCTACCTGATTCCTCTCTGAAGGAGAAGTTGGAAGTATGTTTGTGCATGCATTTTGCGGACAATAAGAATTTTGTGATGGGAGGGGATGTTATCGGGGTGTGAAAATGCTATTAGTCTTCACTTTTTCCGCAATCTTTTTGTGAAGAACGGATCTCGGGAGAGCGAGAGAGAGGAAGGGAAGGTATAGAATGTCTTGGGAGAGACAAAGCACAACTAAGCACATTAATACAAAAAAGGGAACAGGGATTGATTAGAGAATGTAAGTGGAAGAGACAATGAAGGGAGCTTACATTAAAAGAGATCGGAGGCGGAGATTAAAAGTGACAGAAGAAAGTTGACTCGATCGAGATCAATAGTAGAGGGGAGCTGATACTAAAGATAGAGGGTATTAGAACAACTGATTCTATGGTAACTAAATAACACGGATCATACTTGAGCGAGACGATATCGGCAGGAAGATAAACAAAGGAACAGGAAGACAGGAAGACAGAGCCAAGGAAGAATCAAAGGGAAGATTCAGAACAGAAGCACAGAGGCAAGAAGGCGGAAAGCACAAGGAAGACAGAAGTCAGGAATGGATGTCAGGAAGGGTTTTAGAGGAATAGATAAACAACCGGATGGTTATAGGATGGGATGATGGTATGATAATCGAATGGTTTTTATTGAGGTGGTGATTTGATCTGCTTATATAAGGATGGCAAGATTCAAACCCCGACTGGATTAATGAAAAAGGGAAGAAGGGTGAAGCATGAATTAATCAAGGTGGGAAAAAGGTTAGATGACAAGGGATAGATTGATTTGAGGATTGATTCATCACACTTTTAATCGTTACTTATTTCCTTTCCTATCCCTTTTCCTAAACATCGGCTATGTCATGGCAACCTCTCTGACACAAACTATGCTTGGCGACCCTGAACGATGACAGCAAGGTCAAGTCTCCTTTTCAGTATCCTCTCCACAACTCTCTTACCTTGCTAACATTAGCATCTTCCATCATTACTCTTCTTTTTATTCAATGATCGAACGATAGGGCAACGGATATATGCTCTATGGCACCGGGATTGGGCGGACATGTGGTTAGATTAGGGATTGGACGCAAGGGATCAAGATAAACAAGGGGATCCTCGTAAATTTTTTTTTTAGGTGCACTCCCATTCCATTGTGGAATTTCTTAGTCGAAGTTACTAATAAAAGTTTACCAATTCTTTGCCTGTACGCTTAATCTACTACCACTGATACCTTTACATAGTTTGGCCGTCTTTGTCCATCTTCATTTGCTTGGTTTTTGCAGCAGCTTAGTCATTGCCATTACAACTCGTCGCGATTTTCACATTAGCTTAACTACGGCCTCAAACATAGTCTGAAACCATAGTCATTAGTCCTATTACATCAATAAAACCTACTTGAGTCATTCTCCGAAAGAATTTTTTAATCCACAACCATGACAATACCATGTACACTATAAAGACTAAACTGCAGATGAGTAGCTCATCATTGACAACTCCTAAATGACCAAGGATATACTGGTTTGATCAAATCTAATGGCATGTACATAGTCGTAGAGTCTATCTGCACATACTGACAAAGTTTTATTGATACAATATGACTAAAGGGGTTGTAATGGGAATGACTAAACTGCTGTAAAAACCAAGCAAATGGAGACGGACAAAGACGGTCAAGCTGTGTAAAAGTATCAGTGATAGTAGCGGAAGGACATAGGCAAAGAATTGGTATACTTTTACTAGTAATGTCGACTACGAGATCCTACAATGGAATGAGGTGCAACAAAAAAAAAATTGCGAGGGTTTCCCCCTGTTTTGTACATTTAAAAAATTTAAAAGCACCTTTTTGAGCGATATGAAGCAGTGGTGGAGTCGGCATTAGCATCGTCGTCGTCCCTATCGTCGTCGTCATCGTTGTAGTCGATCTAATGTCAAAAGAAAGAGGAACGATGTAAAAGGCAAAAAGTTAGTGATGGTAAGCAAAAGATGAATATGACGTGAGAAGAGGAGAGTTACCGTTCGTTCGTTCGTTTGCTCGTTCATTCGTTCGTTTGTTGTCGTGGAATAAAGAGAATGACAATGTGGGGCAAAAAAAGTGATGACGAGGGGAAGAAGGAGCAAAAGTCAAGGACGGGAAAAAAAAGTTCTTATGGAAAATCGGGGTTTGAAATCTTGAATGCACGGGCACACAATGTAGGAGGAGTGGGTGGGCAGGATCGTGTTCCTGAGCTTCAATTTGCAGCAGATCCCTAACATTTCAAAGTGAGAATGCTACTACATTTTAATGCTATGGTGTTGACTTACCTTTTGAATGACAAGTAGGCTGGGTCAGAGGAGTCTAAACGTTGCCATTCGTCGATCGCCGGGAGCAACTTCTTGCGGAGGCTGGTAGGTGGGGCAGGGACGGCACGAGCAGGGTAACATAATCGACCATTAGTGGGGAAGCCTCCCATTGATTGCATCATTTGTCTTGAAAGGTTGATGAGATATGCGCCGTTTATCGTTGTGTTGCTGCCTGCCTTGGTGTTGTATTTGATCCTCGTTCGCACACACGATACCCGCCATTCAAGCTGATGAGCCGCAATTGATATGCGTCTTTCTTTTTGGACCTCATACCAGTAGAAGAGAAGGCCTTGCCTATCGAATCCTGATGAGAAGAATAAGCCCATTCCTGCCTGGCGGGGCGGGTTTATCTTTATTTCAAGTCGATGACCCAAAGAGTTCCCCGCCAAAAAAAAGTCCTTATTGTCCCTGCTCTAAACCTGTTTCAAACTCCGGCTTTAGAAGTGCCAGATCGAAAAGGGAAATCCCTATTGTATACAAGATCCAAGCCAAGCCAAAGCAATCTCGTGTTCCTTTGCTCAATTTTGGCCCTAGGAATGAAGACAGTAATCATGGAGATGGTTATAAAGTAAGCTTTATTGACTGATTGGGACTATTTTTAAGCTATATGGGGTGGGGAAAGCTGCGAAGGTATGTACAGTACAGGGCTTGGAATGACTAGTCTAGTGTGATGAGTTACGGAATAAAGAAGGAGAAAAAGCCAGCCAGCGGTGCTAAAAGTGTCATTGGTGGCTACAGAATTTACATTGCAAAAGTGGGTGTAGTTTTTCGTAATCCCTTGAGCCCAAAGCCTAACCTAACCACACGTCCATCCAGTCCTGGTGCCAGAGAGCCTCTATCCGTTGCCGCCTCTTTCGATCTGCCAAGAAAAAGAAGAGTGTTGATGCAAATTGCAAATGTTAGTCATGGTAAGATAATGGACAAGATGGTGAGAAGAAGAGAGCTACCGTGCGCTCGTCGTTCAAAGTCGTTGATAAGAGGGTGAGTCGTTCATGATGCGGTGCCAATGTTGATGGAAAGAAAAAAAAAAAGTGATCAAGAAGCAAAGAAGGATTAACGAAACGTAATTCCTTGTAGGGCAGAAGCGGGGTTTAAATCCAGAGGGGTTGCGACCTTGACGATGCTCACCTGGTCGGAGTTCCAACCCCGATTTCATGCATCCTTGTACTATTGTTTAATCATGACCGAGATCGAGTGGCGGTGCTTGCGATTACTTTGAAGGTGGCGTGACACTTCCATGATTGATGGGTATGAGTCAGTCCGATTGGTAATAAAACATTATGACAAACAAACACCCTGGCTGACAAGAGAGCATGGTTCTTTTTTTGACAACCTCCCTTTCCCCCCCCCTTTTTTTTTTTGGATTCGGTTTCTTAAACCCGCGAGCTGATGCAGAAGAGTCATCTCCCCCCTTCTTCGGTATACCAATGGAGAAAAAGTTTCTCCCCCCGATTCAAATCGATCTGGAAACCTAGTTCAAACATTGCCAGTACACTATACATTCGTTTTCATGCGGAGCAAGCCCGAGGTTTTTATTAGGAGTGTAGAATAAAACATAAAGAGAGACAGAGACAGAGAGAGAGAGAGAAGGAGTGTGTGTGGCAGGGAGGGGGTGGATGCATCTGTAGCTATAGGGAGTGGAAGAGGGGAGACTATGATACGGGTATATACAATTCCTTGGGTCGTTTGAATTCGTTGCAGAGTGGAAGGATTTCAGACGGTCGGGGCTTCGTCTCCTCTTCTTCATCGTCGTCTTCGTCGCTGCTGTCTTCGATTTCCGACAATCGACTATCCGTTGCTGCTGTTGTTGGTTTCGATTCATCCGTGACAAGCCCATGTAGCACCGACATTTGACCAAGGACGTACGCTGTCACCACACATTTGCCTTCAAAGTAAGCTGCATAAGAAGCAATGGTTGCCTTGAGACTGTCGTCCTTGCCCTTGTCATCATCCTTGCCACCATCGTCGCCATCATCGTTTCCAATGTTCTTTCCAGCATTGTCATTATCTTTTTCACTATTGTTGTCAGGTGGCGAAGAGGAGGAGGAGGAGGAGGAGGAAGGTTTGCGTCGAGTGAGAGGCTGCAACAGTTGCCAGATTTTCAAAGCCCGCTTATCGTCAAATCCGGATCGAGTTGGGTAGACGCCCAGTCGTTTGCCTTTTGTGTCGCTGCATTGGATAGCCGTTGTCGTCGCAGTGTTGGTTGTGGAGAGTGTCATTAGTTCGCTAGGAGAGAGTGTCATGGTGTGGCCAACAACGATCGACATGAGAGCTGGGGCAAGTAGGGGGAATCTTTGGAAGGTATCTGTGACACTGATATTGTTGGTGATGGGAGGGGCGAGCGAATGTTCGATAGCCTTCGATAACAGCCGATTGAGATCCCATTCTGGCATTGTTGCATGAGACAAGTACATGTTGTGAAGGTTGAAGTCGGGAGGTAAGGGTAGATTCCACGATGAGGCCATTTCTGGTGGGCATTGCTGATATTGTTGTTGTTGTATTAGTTGTAATTGCTGGTGCTGGTGCTGCTGGTGATGATATGCATTGTATTGCTGCTGCATGGAGTGATATTGGTGCTGCTGCTGTTGTTGTTGATAGAGTGGATCTTGGTGAATCAATCCTGTTGTTTGCTGATATGGGAAGTCATGAAGAATATTCAGATCAGGAGGTGATGCAGAAGAGCCCGAGGATAGAGCGTGCAGCGTGCCAGGAGACGAAGATGAGTTACTGACCATGATATCACCGGTATCATTAGGAGGCTGTTGCTGTTGATGAAGATGATGATGCTGCTCCTGCTGCTGTTGCTGATGAGTGTAAGATGGTAGGCTGCCGGAGATACTGCTACTGCTGCTCGAGTTGCCTTGTCGATAAAGGTTCTGCGTCTGTTGTTGATGAAGATAGCCTTGCTGTTGGTGTTGCTTAGAGCCAGGATGGAGACCTTCCTTATAGAGTACCAGATCCAATCGGAGTTGCTTGTTTTCAGTCTCCAACTTGTTCGTCTTGTCTCGAAGGGCTGCCAGCTCTGCATGTAATTTCTTGTTTTCTGACTTGCAAGTATCCAGTTCTTCTTCCATAGTAGTCATGTATTCTAATACCATGCAACCCAGAAAGCCAGTAGCAAGCCAGTAAAGGTAGGTTACACAAATTGGGAGTAGGGTGCAAGCATGAGGATGAAAGGGGCAAAGTGAGTAAACTGTAGTTTTGTTTTCATCTACCACTTACCTTTTCGACGATTACGGAAATTCCGAGCAGAGATCTTGTTCCGTAGTTGCCGTCGTTCCCTTGGAGACATGGTTTTCAACTGATTTTCTGGCACCTGATCCGTCATAGTGGGCCTAAAGTCCAGCCTTCCGGAGAGGGGCTCGGTTCCATGTATTGATGTTGGTGAGGTGGATGAGAAAGGCGATTTGGTTTTGGATTTGGGTTTCTTCAATCGCTTTGTCGGCATCGAGTTTTCATTTGAAGTTACTTTGTTGCTGTTATCCTGTGATGGTGATAAAGGTGCCGTTTGTGGCTGCTGCTGCTGTTGTTGTTGTTGTTGTTGTTGTTGTTGTTGTTGTTGAGTGGGCATGGTATTGATAAGAGTGTTTGGTTGCTGATACTGACTGTGGTACTGCTGTTGCTGCTGACAATATATCTGTAAATGCTGTTTCCCACCTTTTGTATCGTCTTGTTGCTGCTGCTCCTTCTCCTCGTAAAGCTGTGGGAGTTCTGGTTTGGTGACAATGCTGCCGGTGCCGCTGCCATCACATCTAGTGGTAGCGCTGGAGGGGCTAGTAGATTCAGACGGTAATAGGTGAGACATGGCCAGCTGCTGTTGAGTAGAGCAAACCTCTAGTGATTGTTGTTGTGGTGGTGATGTATAGACGATAGGTTCGTCTTGGGGAATGGTATATGCAAAAGAGGTGGGAAAGGTGGCAGTACTGTCGGTGTACGGCGCTGTGTCCAGTTGTAGAATCCAGTCCACCATAGAGTCGTTACGTCCGTTATCCATTATGGGTGTAAATAAAAAGAAAAGTGAAGAAAGGGAAGAAGAGAGAGAAAAAGGGAGAAGATCTTTTTTCCCCAAGTCAACGCTTTAAAAAAGGGGGGCCAGCGCCCAAAAAAAGCATCGGTGTTTTAAATCGGAGAACCAATTATAAAGGAAGCGGCAAGCAGGCAAGCGGCAATTGTTTTTCTTCTCTTCCCTCTATTCTCTTCTCACCACCACATTAATCATGTCTTCGAACAGCAGCGCTTCTTCGCAAAAGACGGGATTCGCCATGAACATGAATGGATCTAACAAGAAACTTCCACTGGGCTCGAAACCAAGGACTCCCTTTGCTGGCAACAGGACAAGAGTGGCTTTAGCAGACGATAGCGATGACGATGACGATCAAGACGATGAGTATACGGGCCGACAAAGAAGACAGGGTGGAAGAAACGATCGGGTGGAACTTTTGCATGGCTTTGAAAACAACAAGGCAACAGAGTAAGTGGGTATGAAAAGATCATTGGGCAAAATAGTTTTTATATTAATCTCAGGCTTGGTTTGTGTGTAGATTACATCCCAAGGAAGAAGTCAAACCATTATCTATAGCACCTCTGGCAAACACAGATTGGAGGGCCTTGGCAAGGCAGAAGAAGGAACTTTATAAACCATCTCGCTCACAGGATCCCTCATTATCGTCTTCTACTGCGGGAAATCAACAACC
>LT554895.1:447979-464553 GCA_900079185.1 Absidia glauca
ACACCAAGGGTAAGTCTCTCCTTCTCACCAATTTGTCCATCTTTGTCTTACCATGATTAACATTAGCCTTTTGCATCATTGCTCCCTGTTTTTCTTAATAGATCGACTGGGATGGTAGCGGATATCGGCTCTCTGGCACCAGGACTGGATGGACAAGTTATTAGATTAGCATTGTAGATTCTGTAGCCATGACACCGCTAAACATTACTACTCGTTTGTCTATTCCCCTTTGCTCACTACCACTGATACTTTTAGCACCGACCGCTGACCAGCTCTCCCTTTCTTCATTCCAGACTTCATTACACTAGGGTAGTCATTCCAAGTCCTGTGGTGCGTAACATCGCAGTCTCCCCCCCTCCCATATAGCTTAAACATAGTCTCATTCCCTAATAAAACTTACTTGAAACCATCTCCATGACTACCGTCTTGATTTCTAGGAACCAAACTTGATCGAATGAACAGGGATTCCGCTGCTGTTGCTCAGGCTTGAATTTTTTTTTTTAGTATACCAATTATTTCACTCTGTGTCAACATTAGCACCATGTGTTCAAAGACCACCCACCCACTCTATTTCACACCCCGCCTTCTTCAAACTCTTAGAGTTTCCAAGATGACTGGAACCTATTCAAAAGAGTATAGTCATGGAGATGATTTCAAGTAGGCTTTATTGACTGGATGATATATAGTTAAGCTACATGTAGGACTTGCCCAAGAATATCTAATCTAGTGTATTGAGCTGTGGACCTTTGTAGCCAAGGCGGCGTTGGAAATTTGCCTGATTCACTTTTCAAACACCGCCAGGTCGAGCATTTTGACAGCTCCAAGCCACACCGTCCTCTTTTTTTTTTTTTTTTTCTCTCTTACTCTGCCTTCCCAAACTTTTTTCTTCTTCCTCTCTTCTTCAACTTTTTTTTCCCTTTCCCCCACTTTTTACATTCTTATATACAATGGCTTTTGAAGGACGTGGTGGAGGACGTGGTGGTGCTGCCCGAGGCGGTGGCCGTGGTACGTAGGATTGAACCCGCCATGCTACTCTTTTTTTTTTTGCTAACTCGTCTTCATTTTCGACTTTTTAGGCGGATTCGGTGGTGGTCGTGGTAGGTTAATGGACGCAACTGTCTCTCTCTTTTTCTTTTTTCATGATCGCTTATTCATTGACTTTCTGCTTAATAGGTGGCGGCCGTGGTGGATTCGGTGGTGATCGTGGTGGCCGAGGTGGTGGCCGTGGTGGATTCGGTGGCGGTCGAGGTAAGAAGAACATGTCCATTCAAAAGTCGAATCACAGAAACGATAGTGACAGTCTACTCAACTTGTTATTTTGTACTCTCTTCTAGGTGGTGGCCGTGGCGGATTCGGTGGCGATCGTGGTGGCCGTGGTGGTGCCCGAGGTAAAAAGCAAAAGGAGGCAAGATGAAAGTGGAGGAATACATATATTGACTTGATCTCCTTACCTGTCGTAGGTGGTGCTCGTGGCGGTCGTGGAGGTGCTCGTGGTGGTGCCCGTGGCGGTCGTGGTGGTGCTGCCGGTGGTGCTCGCGGCGGTTCCAAGGTCATCATCGAACCCCATCGTCATGAAGGTATCTTCATTGCTCGTGGTAAGGAAGATCTCTTGGTCACCAAGAACTTGGTGCCTGGCGAATCAGTCTATGGTGAAAAGCGTATCTCCGTCGACGGACCTGAAAACACCAAGATCGAATACCGTGTGTGGAATCCTTTCCGATCCAAGATTGCTGCCGCTGTTTTGGGTGGTGTGGATCATTTGCATATTGCTCCCGGTAAGAAGGTCTTGTATTTGGGTGCTGCCTCTGGTACTTCCGTCTCTCACGTTGCTGATGTTGTCGGTCCTACCGGTGCTGTCTATGGTGTCGAATTCTCTCATCGTTCCGGCCGTGATTTGATCAACATGGCTAAAAAGCGAACCAACGTGGTGCCTATCATCGAAGATGCTCGTCACCCCCACAAATACCGCATGCTTGTCCCTATGGTCGACGTTATCTTTGCTGATGTTGCTCAACCTGATCAAGCCCGTATTATTAGTAAGTGATGATAGTGGTGGGCATTACAACGAGGCACTAACTAACTTTTGTCTCATCCTTCATAGCTCTTAACGCTCATCACTTCTTGAAGAACAATGGTCACATTGTCATCTCTATCAAGGCCTCATGTATCGATTCTACTGTGGATGCCGCCACTGTGTTTGCTCGTGAAGTCAAGAAGCTCCAAGAAGAACGTGTCAAGCCCCAAGAACAATTGACTTTGGAACCTTACGAAAGAGATCACGCCGTCGTTGTGGGTCGCTATGTCCGAAACAAGTAAACTATACATCCCCCTTCCTTCTTTTTTTATTGTCTTCGCATTCCAATTTTGTCTTTACACTATTTATCATTCTGTCTTCATCTTTCTCTCTTTTACACACCTACACATGAAAAATCAAAAATCTTCAGCCCTTTTCCCCGTTAGACTACAAACTACATGTATATAAATTGGTGGTGGAAATAAAAGTATGATTTACAAAAACAACGATGATCGAAGGTGGCATTGGGTAATTTGCACACACTCCAGATTTCAAACCCCGATTTGGCTACAAATACTTTTTTTCTGCTCTCCCGTTATTTTGCTCCTTCTTCCCCTCGTCATTACTTTTTTGCCTCCCCATTGTCATTCTCTTTACTCCACGACGACAAACGAACGAACGAACGGGCAAACGAACGAACGAACGGTAACTCTTCCCTTCCCACGTCATGTACATCTTTTGCTTACCATTACTAACTTTTAGCATTATGCATCGTTTCTCTTTCTTTTGACACTAGATCAGCTACAACAATGACGACGACGATAGAGACGACGACGATGCTAATGCCGACTCCACCACTGCTTCATGTCGCCCAAAAAGGCCCTTTTTAAAATTTTCAAATGTAAAAAACATGGGGAAACCCTCGCAATTTTTTTTAGGTGCACTCCTCATTCCATTATAGAATCTCGTAGTCAATGCTACTAATAAAAGTATACCAATTCTTTGCCCATACCCTTCCATTGCTATCACTGATGCTTTTACGCAGCTTGGCCGTCTTTGTCCATCTCCATTTGCTTGGTTTTACAGCAGTTTAGTCATTCCCATTACAACTCGTCGCCATTTCATTAGCTTAACTAGGGCCTCAAACATGATCTGTACCATAGCCCATAATCCTATTGCATCAATAAAATCTACTTGAACCTTCCCCCCCCCCAATTTTTTTTCTCTAACCCATAACCATAACAGAACCATGTACATTATAAAGACCAAACCAAATTACAGATGAGTAGCTCCTCATTGGCATCTCAAACATCATTAGTTTACCAGTTGGAGTAGAGTAAAACTTTGTAGGCATATGCATGATCAAAATAGGTTTTATTGATACAATAAGATTAAGGGCTATGGTACATGCCATGTTTAAGGCCGTCGTTAAGCTAATGTGTAAATGACGACGACTTGTAAAGGGAATGACTAAACTGCTGTAAAACCAAGCAAATGGAGATGGAAAAAGACGGCCAAGCTGCGTAAAAGCATCAGTGATAGCAATGGAAGGGTACGGGCAAAGAATTGGTATACTTTTATTAGTAACTTTGACTACGAGATTCTATAATGGAAGGGGATGTACTGTACACCTAAAAAAATAATAGCGAGGAATTCCTTATGTTTTTCGTCATCCCTTGCGTCCATCCAGTTCTGCTGCCAGAGAGCTTATACCCGTTGCCATCTCATTTGATCTGCTAAGAAAAAGAAGAGTAATGATGGAAGATGTTGATAGTAGTAATGTAAGAGAGGTGGGACAGGATGCTGTAAAGGAGACTTACCCTTGCTGTCACTGTCAAGAATCGTCATGCATAGTTGGTGTCAGAGGGGGTGCCATGGCAAAGCCGATGGTAAGAAAAAGTGATGGGGAAGGAAAGAAGAAGTAAAAAAAGTTTGCTGAAGTGGAGACTTATGCATTTTTCAAACTCCGGCAACTTTCCCTCTCACCACAAAATTCTTCTTGTCCGCAAAATTCAGGATACCCTTTGACATTTTTTTTTGAATCCTGCGTTTCGAAGTCTATTCGCACTAGGTTAGCCCAGGACACATTTTCGTCTCCCATCATGATATTGCAAAGACAGGATTTGTATATGTAAACCATTCAAGAGCAAATGTTCTTTATTGGGGTAGAGAAGCTATTCTAGAGAGAAAGATGTCTATACTAAAACTTGTATACATTGGTGGAATCATATCCCAATTCCTTCAAAAGACCAGCCACTTCACCTTGGCTTTTATCGGGGTTCTTGGGACCGGCGATGGAAGCCAACAAAGGGTCAGGTCCACAAACAAAGACAACAGAGGAATTGGTTTCAGGGGCGGGCAAGTGTTCCTTGATATGATCCTTGGAGACATAACCAGCAATGCCTTGCCAATCAGCAGGAGGAGTGTCCAGAGCATACACCACCTTGAATCGATCAGGGAAGGATTTAGCATACCCATCGAGTTCTTCCTTGAGTAAGATATCTTCTTCTGAGCGGTTCCCAAAGATTAAAGTCACCTTGGTGGTGGTGTTCTTGTGACGAGGATCAAAGATACGACGAATCACTTGAAGCTTGATAAAAAAACAAGAGGAATCAGATCAGTCATTGGATTCTCCCCCCCCCTTATCTAGTTTGCTTACCATAGGAGTGATACCAGTACCACCTGCAATCATACCAACGTTATCCTTGACATTTTCGTCCCAGTTGTACTTGGGAATAGGACCCTTGATTTCCAATTCATCGCCAACCTTCAGATTATGGATGTGCTTGCTCATCTTGCCTTGGTCGTACTTTTTGATAATAAAGTCAACATGGCCTTGCGTCTAGTCAAAGGACAAACTTGAGTTAGGATTACATAGCCTAAAGAAGACATGAATTGTTCAAAAGATGAAAAGATACTTACTTCTTCCTTGGAGGTCGGTGTGTAAGGGCGGATGATAAAACCAGGGGTGCCATCCTTTTTGGTGATAGGGTAACGAGTGATCACGCAAGAAGCTGTATGCAAGCCAGCAACGTCGTTTTCGCCGTCCAACTTGAATCGGAAGAGACTGGTATCATGGTTAATCTTGTCCACTTGGGCCAGCTACATGAAGAACAAGAAGACTTTAGCGGTTCCGGAAGTAAAAATCACCCCCTTCCTCCCTCTCCCCCTCTGAATGTTGTCAGTGAGTTGGGTTTACCTTGAATGCCTTGAATTGAGCCGAGTCAAACGAGGCTTTACTAGGGACTTCGCTGTCCGTAGATAAGGAAGAGGATTGGTTGTAGACAAGTCCACCAGCAGCGCCCATACCTACAAATAAGATAAAGTTAATTATTAGTCAGCCCTTTCATTGGAACGTCTGGATAAACGACACGTACGCATTGCACGAGAAGGAGTCTAGAAGAAAAACATGCGAGTTAGGGTCAATGATAAAGCACTCTTTCAAGGTTTCGCATGTCAATACCTTAGAGGCAAAACGAGTAGCAGCACGAAGGGAGCCAGTAATAGGAGCAGTAAAGAAGCGCATGGTGTATGTGTGTGTGAGAAAAGTAAAAGTTAATGTTAAAAGCAAAAGAGAGCAAGAGAAAAGAAAATGCGCGATTGAGACTTTGTATGATTCAATTTGCCTCGGCGGAGATTCTTTTGTCCGGGGAAGCGATTTGATTGGCTCGCTTGGCATCTCGGTTAACTGATGGTGCGCTCTTATGACAAAGACTCGGAATCTCTATGAATATGGGCGAGATACTCGAGAGGCCCGTTAGCAACCTTCGGAGGCAGCTTTTGGGGCATCTTATGAGAGGCAACATATGACTCTGGACGATCTTTCACTTGAATTTTGATCCACAAGAAGCTCCTTCCACCTGATATCATACCTTGGCCTTAAAGCTCGGCGGGGATTCATGTCTTTCTTCATTCTAAGTGAGAGCATAAGCTTTCTCGATCAACTCAAAAAAAAGGACTCTCAAACGCCGCCACAGAGAGTGCCTCTCCCCATCTCACGAATGCCCATTCTCACCATTCAAACCCAGCTGTTCGAATAGACATTTCTACATGCTCTGACCGTACACTTTTGACTCATTCTGCTTTCAAAATCTGCTTTATCGTTTCTTATAGGTCCTAGCAGACGTACAATGAGTGTGAATTTAAAACGGAAGGAGAGTGCTTACTCGATGGAGAATGTAAAATAACGTAAGAATGACAGGGATTGTTATATTAAAAGCGTAATGTGGTGGTGTACAAGTGTCAATTATACGGGAAGAACAAATGTTCAAACGCCGACATTCGATTTTGCATGAATTGACTTTTTTGATGAGTGAGTGTATGGAAACCAAGACTTCAATGGATACCTATCCTTTGTACAAGCTAATCTACTGATAATAGTAGATGTTATATACTGTTGGAAACTTTATTATAACGACAGCATGCAAGAACCCGATGGTGGGAACATGATGGCCCTAGATATCAGAGTACTCCCCACTTGAATTTGGCCCACACAAGGAGAAACGTGATATAAACAGGCACTTTGGTCTTCCTTGTCATCCGGTGTGGATAGTAAACGCCTCCCTCGTCCATTGCAACTCGTCACAAAAATGTACTACCGGAAATCGTAAAGCTTTGAAAATGTCAAATGTGGCTGCCCGCCTACATTTTTTCACACCCCGCCTTTTTCAAACGTTCGTGTGCGTTACAATCGGTCAAGACTTGGTGCACTGGTGCATGTCAGAGTTTCCGAGGTGACTGGAGCATAATCAAAAAAGTAAAGTCATGAAGATGGTTTCAAGTAGATTTTATTGACAGGATGATATGATGGTTTAGCTACATGTAGTACTTGCCATTAAATAACTAATCTAGTGTACTGGGCTCCGGAATGAACAGAGGGAGAGCTGTCCAGCGGTGCCAAGGGTGTATGTGTCAGTGGCAATTGGCTGTAGGCAAACAAGTAGAGATGTTTTGTAATGCAATGGCTACAGAATCTACAATGGAAAAAGTGAGTGCACCGAAAAAAAAAATTGCGACTTTCCCATTTTTTCGTACTCCATTGAGCCCAATCCCTGATCAAAGTCAATGTCCATCCAGTCCTGCTGCCAGAGAGCCTAAATCCGTTGCCAGCCCATTCGATCTGCAAAGTAAAAAAGAAGCAATGATGCAAAAGGCAAATGGTGATCAAGATTTAGACAAAGATGGACAAGACGGTGAGAAGGCGAAAGTTACCCTGCGTTCCTGGTTCAAGGTCGTTGTATCCGGAGCGAGTCGTTCGTGGTGTGATGCTAATGTCGATTGAAAAGAAAAAAGTGATGAAGAGGCAAAGAAGAAGCAAATAAAAGAATTGACGGAAAGTGAGCCTTTGTAGCCAGAAGCGGAGTTTGAAAGCCGATGGGTTTGCAAATCACCCACTACGTCAAGTCCTTTTGCCCATCCTAAGGATCAGCAGTAGTCTTTTATACCCTATCGTTCTAAGAATCTATGTGAGATCAATCCTTGTAACCGAATCAACGTGTATACATTGCGCTGTTTATTTCTGGAATGTAATAAAACTAGTGGTCTATTTAAGAAGATTCTTGCTTCTTGGCTTGAGTACCTATAAAGAGAGCAGACGGGATCAATCATATGCCACGCATTGCAGCCTCACTATCACACCCTTACCTTCACGGAAACCATTCTTGAAGCGACGATGGACAACCTTCAAGTAACGCATGCGACCGGTACCGGTGGTCTTTCTTCTCTTGCCCTTTTCGGACCAGTTGACTAGATATAGAGAAGAGGGTCAGTACAATGAGACTTGCCTACAAAACAATGATGGTCTTACAGGATCGGATCTTTGCTGCGGGGTAACCACATTGGGCACAAGTCTTCTTTTGCTTGTGGTAGGATCGGTCACCACAACGACGGCAGAGAGTGTGGGATTTGGTGTGACGCTTACCAAATGAAGAGGTACCTTTAGTCTATACATGATAAGAGAATGAAAGAGATCAGTGAATTGAATTCCTTTGTAGATGATCCCTATATAATGATAGTGATGGTGCATGTACGATGGAGTAGGGTTGGAAGATGAATTAAAGTAGCGTAGGTTGGTCATGTCAATTGTGATGAGGGTTCATTTACTGATGTTGGTCGTTTCGGTATCGTCGTTTCTAGTGAGATCCATCCATCCATCTATCCATCCATCCATCGCACATAGCCATCATCTAACATCGTCGGTCTATCCATCTTTTCCTATCATTACCATGCTGAATGCTACAAAAAAAGTATAACCACGGGGGGAAGAAGGAAAAATATAAACTGCACATTGCAGCTTGACGTTTGGAATTATTTTCAAACGCCGACATATGAGCGGAGTTATAAATGACTCGGTTGTTGCATGAACACTGTAAACCACTTTATACCGATGGGTTACTAGGTGCAAACTTTTACAAAGTAGACAAGAGTCTTACCTCTGTTCGATATCACCACCTAATAAGCTGTCAATGATTCGAGTTTTTCACCAAAAAGACGACATGGCGGGCAGTTATGGTACTGCAGGTCGACAGAAACCAATAGTGCAATTTTAGTTTGCGATCCTGGAATCCAATAGTAAGATGAATCACAGACAACCCCTAGTGTACCCGAGCATCAATCTACCACAGTAGCAATGGAATGAAGGAAAAGAGGAACCACAGTACAGTACATAGACTGTCGAGGGCTCTATTAGCCACTTATGACCCACCACTTATAACGCCTACTTCTATTCGCATGTACTGACACAGTCTTTATTCATGATATTTCAAAGGTAATAGCCACAGACCATTGATACTCTAGTCAATCTAATCTATACTAATCTATACTACTAATCATATACTTTTCACACACTAGGGTTCGAATCCACCAGGGACTTTATCACGAGGGGCATCAATAGAAGGCAACACATCCCACATTTGGTGAGCAATGGCCAGTTGAGAAGTGCGATCACCAGCGGCCCGAATAGCCAAGTACTTGCGACCAAAGATGTTGGCAGGGGATTCATCACGCTCGGTACCGCCTGAGAGGACCAACCCGCCCGCTTCTTGAAGAATGACCATGGCAGCAGTAACATCCCATTCCCAGCATCCGACTTCCCAGTATACATCTACGCACCCTTTTGCCACCGAGCACATGTTCAGGGCAGCAGATCCCGTTGCACGCACACTATGAGCTTCGGCCCCATTATCATTGATGCGTCGTAGCATGGCATGGATGGCGTCCACCTTCTTGTCCAGCACCCCTGAAGATCGATCAGAGCCCGCTTCGGTAGCAATCAAGCATTGTGATAGGTTAGTCAGTGGTAATGGAGGCTGGAACAGGGGCAATGGGGTGGTGAGGTTGAGGAAGGAGCCAAGACCTTGGGCGGCTGAGTAGAGTTCGTCGAGTAGAGGATTGTAGACTACACCAAGGACAGGAACCTTGCCAATTGTTAACCCAATAGATACTGCTACAAATGGATATCCGTGGACAAAGTTGGTGGTACCATCTGTCATAAAAACATCACGAGTTAGCCTCTGAAAATATCTCCTTCACATCATGGTTTTACCGATAGGATCCACGATCCAAGTGGGATCAGACGTGAAATACGTTTCTGTGCCAGCTGCCATTGTTTCTTCACCTATGAATCTATAAAAGTGACAGAAACGTTAGGACGTTTCACTAGTGATAGGTGGCAATGGCTGATTTTTACTTACTTGTGGGCAGGATAGGTGGCTGCGAGCCGTTCCTTGATGAATTTCTCCACGGCTTGGTCGGTTTCAGTCACCAGATCACTTGGATTATCATACTTCAAGAGAATATTGGCTTGACCACCCTTCATTCTTGCATCCAAAGCACCTTTGATAATGGCCCCAGCGTCTCGAGCCAACGTGATGGCGAAATCTAGGTATTCCTTCAGTACAGCTATATCATAGATAAAAGAAGGCGCAGGTCAGTGGGAAACTTTTGTTTGATTGGTTCATCCTTACCTTGTTGTTCCATCGTAAGAGCGGAGTGGATGAAAGAAATGAATACGAAGAAGAGATAGGGGGGTTGACTTTTTACCCCGCGTGCGGTTCTTTTACAAAAGATGATTATCTGGGTTTGAAAAATCTGACGAATAGAAACCGAGGAATCTCACTATGATGTGCCTGAGCTGGGTCTGTAGTGGACGTACGTGTGTATGGCCTGTGAACATATCTTTAGGGGAGAATGATAAAGTGGGAAAGAAGATGCCAGAGTAGTTCCATGCTATAAAAAGATAGATTAAGGTCATTTCTCATCATAAAGGGGGAGGGTTGACTATGGGACGGTAAGACAAGACCAAAAAGGCAGGGTTATTTTTACTCTCTTGAGGAGTTCAAAAAGGTTTTTTTTTTTTTCTTTCTTTTGGTTCTCCCTCTCTTCTTTCTTTCTTTTTCTTCTTCTTCATATCTTACATCCCCCCTTCATATAGTATATCAACTCACTATGGCATCAATGAAGTCTCTATTCTTGATATTCATGGTTATGTGTTGCTTCCTCATCCATGCTGATGTGGTTGTCCTTGAAAAACGAGGTAAGTCACTACCATCCGCTTCAATCACAGACAAAGAAAACCCGGTATGACTTACTCACCTTGTATTTATTAATCCTTCTCCTTGATTCTGCTTGTAGTTCCTCAAGGTAAGAACTAAAACTAAACGACCGTTTCGTCATAGTGACAAGGCTCTAACTTCTCATTTTGTCCTTCATTAGCGGGACCAGTTTCAGGATCATCATCAGCACCAGCCGCCGCCCAATCATCATCATCCCAAGCACCAGCCGCCTCTGGTCCTCAAGCTTCAGCGCAACCCAGCGGCAACTCCACCGTACCCAACACTGGCGGCAACAGCACACTCCCTGGCAACAACAACAGCACCGCTAGCGCAGGCGGAGGCAACAATACCAATTCCATGGGCAACTTACCGACGTCTGCTAGTTACGGTGTGACAGTTCAAGTGGGCTATGCCACCTTTCTGGCGCCTACTGCCAGTAAATCTGTCTCCCCCCTTTATCGTGTGGATGCAAATGAAAACGTCACCTTCAGCTGGTCGTATAGCAACCTCTTGGTCCGTCCTGCAAACCTGACATTGGCTGCTGTGGGTCCTCAATCCGCCACTTATATCATTGCTGCTCTAAATGGTGATGCTACAAGCTATGTGTGGCAACTCAACTCGGTCGTCCCCAAGACACCTTTGATGAATGGCTACTATCAAATCCAATTGTATGATCAGCGAGGTCCTACTGCTATCCCTAGTCCTGGCTGGCTGATGCCTCAGAGTCGACTGACGATCGCCTTTTATACACCCGAAAGCTATCAACCCATCACCAATAGTAAGTATAAATGGTATGTGTAGTATTTCTGGATCTGACTCTTTTCGTGACATATTACTAGGTAACTATTGCCCCACTTGCTTCTACAGTGCAGCCCTTCGGTTAAAGGATACCTTTGGCCCATTGGGGATCGCATTTGGAATCGCTTGTTTGACATCGGGGATGTTTGTCTATGGTCTTATTTACTAACTCTTCTCAAAGTACATGTCACTCATCCCCCCCCCCTAGTTAGATATTATTCACTCTTCCTCTATTTTATCACATACCTTCTATATACACCCATCCTCCTTCTCATGTAAACCTTTTTCATCATCATTCCTACTTCGGCATTATATACTTCTTTGTTGTATCACGCATCTTTTGGCACTCGTGTCTTCTCCCCCCTTCTTTGCTCTTATTTTACCTCCAATAAAGCTTCTTTTCCACCTTGTGATGATCTGATGTGTACCGTCTAGTTTTTACGTTAGTGCTATGCCTTGGTGATCCAGCCAAAAACCATATCTCCTCGTTGACCCTGTCGGTCAAATATTCAACCCCCGCTTCTGGCTACAAAGACCCACTTTTTCCGTAAATCTTTTCGTCGCTTCTTCATTACTTTTTCTTTCCATCGACATTAGCACCGCACCATGAACGACTCGCTCTCCATACAATACCTTTGAATGACGAACGCAAGGTAACTCTGTCCTTCTCACCATCTTGTCCATCTTTGTCTTACCTTGATTAGCATTTGCCTTTTGCATCCTTGCTCCACTTTCTCTTAATAGATCGAATGAGATGGCAACGGATATAGGCTTTCTGGCGCCAGGACTGGATGGACATGTGGTTAGATTAGAACTTTCCCTTACAACTCGTCGTCATTAATACATTAGCTTAACTACGGCCTCAAACATAGTCTGTATTAGAGTTCATTAGTCCTATTGTATCAATAAAACCTACTTGAATCATTCTATGAAACATTTTTCTCTAATCCGTAACCATAACAAGACCTTGTACATTATAGACCAAACTACAAATGAGTAGCTCACCTGTGCACTCTAGATTTCAAACCCCGATTTGGCTACAATACTTTTTTTTCTGCCCAACCTTTATTTTGTTCCTTCTTCCCCTCGTCATTACTTTTTTGCCTCCATTGTCATTCTCTTTACTCCACGACGACTAACGAACGAGCAAACGAGCGAACGAACGAACGAACGAACGAACGGTAACTCGCCCCTTCTCACGTCATGTTCACCATTTGCTTACCATTACTAACTTTTTGCATTATGCATCGTTCCTCTTTCTTTTGACACCAGATCGGCTACAACGATGACGACGACGATAAAGACGACGACAATGTTATTGCAGACTCCGCCACTGCTTCATGTCGCCTAAAAAGGTCCTTTTAAAATTTTCAAATGTAAAAAACATGGGGAAACCCTCGCAATTTTTTTTTAGGTGCACTCCCATTCCTTTGTAGAATCTCAAGTTGAAGTCACTAATAAAAGCATACCAATTCTTTGCCCAGGCACTCCCGCTACTATCACCGATACTTTTACACAGCTTGGTCGTCTTTGTCCATCTCCATTTGCTTGGTTTTTGCAGCAGTCTAGCCATTCCCTTACAATAACTTGTTGCCATTAGACATTAGCTTAACTACTGTCACAAACTTCGTCTGTACCATAACCCTTAGCCATATTGTATCAATAAATCATACTTTAACTATTCTTCAAAAGACTTTTCTCTGCCCCGTAACAATGACAAGATAATGTACATTATAGAGGCCAGACTACAGATGGGTAGCTCATCATTTACAATTCCTAAAACATCTTTGGTTTACTATTTGAAATAAATCAAATGACATGTACTTAGTCGTAGGATCTATATGCACATACCTACAAAGTTTTACTCTACCTCGATTAGTGAATCAATGATATTTTAGGAATTCTCAATGATGAGCTACCCTTCTATAGTTCGGTCTCCATAATGCACATGGTCATGCAGGTAATAGTATTTTTTTGGGAGAATGATTCAAGTAGCCTTTATTGATGCACTGTGATTAAGGGGCTATAGTACAGACTATGTTTGAGACAGTAATTAAGCTAATGTCTAATGGTAACAAGTTATTGTAATGGAATGGCTAGACTGCTGTAAAAACCAATCAAATGGAGATGGGCAAAGATGGCCAAGCTGTGTAAAAGTATCAGTGATAGTAGCGGGAGGATGTGGGCAAAGAATTGGTATGCTTTTATTAATGACTTTGACTTGAGATTCTACAATGGATTGGGAGTGCACCAAAAAAAAAAAATTGCGAGGGTTTCCCCATGTTTTTTACATTTGAAAATTTTAAAAGGGCCTTTTTAGGCGACATGAAGCAGTGGTGGAGTCGGCAATAACATCGTCGTCGTCTTTATCGTCGTCGTCATCGTTGTAGCCGATCTAGTGTCAAAAGAAAGAGGAACGATGCATAATGCAAAAAGTTAATAATGGTAAGCAAAAGATGTACCTGACGTGGGAAGGGGGGAGTTACCATTCGTTCGTTCGTTCGCTCGTTTGTCGTCGTGGAGTAAAGAGAGTGACAATGGGGAGGCAAAAAAGTAATGACGAGGGGAAGAAGGAGCAAACTTAAGGTTGGGCAAGAAAAAAAGGTATTTGTAGGCATACCGGGGTTTAAAATCTAAAGTGTGTGCAAATTACCCAATGCGCCTACATATTCCTAACCTTGAAAAAAGACAGTGAAGTTTATTGATTGTACAGCATGTAACATATAAAGACTAGAAGCTATATACACCTTACCATTCGAAGATTTAGTCATTATGTTCGGCAACATGGTGCAAAGACTAGTTGAGCCGGGAGCATCTTTCTTCGGCGACATTGGCAGCGGTTTCTATGGTGATGTTGTGCTGCTGGGCAAAGGTGTTGATGATGGTGATGATCGATCTGCGCCTGTTAAAGAATCTTCGTTCATTTTGAACTTCCCTCCATTTGACACCCCATTGTCGCTCCAGAGTCTCGACAGGGTAGCCACCAGCAATCCCATCATACTATTCGCAGTAAAGATCAACGATGGTCTTAATCCCACGGCTCATTCGATACAATGGTGATGGTTGCAAGGATGGTTGCGCTTGTTGTGGTTGTGCGATGTGTGTCCCTAGTATTCGGGTTTGGACGGCGTTTTAAATAGGCGGCGTTTTAAATTGGGGTCGAGAAAATTCGGTCATTGATAAATTGTCATCATCCGTTGTTTTCTTTCTTTCTTCGCTTTTCATTGCACAACTTTTGGAAACGAAGCAACGGCGGTTAAACGACGAATTGTGTAGTTACAACCGCAACATCATCAACAACAATAATAACAACAGCAACAGTAGCCTATTTGAATCATGTCCCATACAATGATGATGGAAGACGACGACATTCTTGATTTTGGGGAGTTCAGCGATTCCGACGAAGTCTTTGAACCGAATCAAGTGGACATTGCCGAACTGGAAAAGGAACTCGGGATCACTAGTATTGGCGAAACCACTAATCACTCTTCAGCATCGGAAATAGCGGCCACCAATCAATCTTCAGCTTCGGAATTGGCAGCAGTGGATTCGCCTGTAGGACCCGACAAGGAAACGACGGTAAACAGCACTCCCAACAAATCATCATGCGATACTACTACACCTCCTGTACCAGCTCCTTGCACAAACAACAGAAGCACCTCTTTATCTTCTACAAAATCATCATTCACCACCCCTC
Source organism: Absidia glauca (assembly GCA_900079185.1). NCBI lineage: Eukaryota > Fungi > Mucoromycota > Mucoromycetes > Mucorales > Cunninghamellaceae > Absidia > Absidia glauca. The sequence goes on from LT554895.1 coordinate 463,041, forward strand.
CACCTACTTTATCTTCCGATGAAGCTGCGGTAGCTTCCATTACTGTATCCCCGCCTTCAGCCACCAGCAACTCAGTACCTTCTACCAATAAGAAATCCTTCACCAAGATAAAGCGTACCCGGCAAAAGAGGATCCGCCACAACGATTCTATTCAGCAGAAGCAGCCATTAAAGCAGCAGCACCAGCCATCAAAGCAACAGCACCAGCCGTCAGAGCAGCACCAGCAAGCAAAACAGCACAAGCACCCGAAGAAACAGAATCAGCTGAAGAAGCAACAGCAAACGCCGAGACAGCCACAGCAAACGCCGAGACAGCCACAGCAGAAGCCGAAGACGACACAACATGCTCTTACCAAACCCGGGGATTCGCCGCACTCTCTCTCTGGACAAATTCACAAGTATGTCTTCTGTTTTTTTATTCTGAAATGATCCTCTTCCCAGCTCTTCTGCCACGAGCATGTGTCACTTTATCGTTGATTGTCTGATCTTGGGATTCCTCCTGTCTTCTGAATGCTTTGGATTATCGGTTTTTACCTCTCCCTTTATACTCGACACACACACACACACACACACACACAAAAGCGACGGAAAAAAAGGCAGTGAAAAAAAAGGACAGGCAGAGTGGGCTATAAAGAAGAGGGCATAGATGTAGATCAATACTAACCTTGTGTTTGGGTCTCTTTTAGCACAATCAAGAAGTCTGGACTCCCCTTACCAGGCAGTGACGATCGACTCATCCATATCCAACGAACGTCTACAGGAGTCAAACGAACCATCCAAGCGTCATCCATGCTGAACAAACGGAGACGACAAGACGACGATACCACATGGGAAGCATCGCATTTGATCACCCGACGACGACAACTCGAGCCAGATGTAAGTTGAAGGGAGGCGCAATAAAATGACGGTACTGACAGTTATATATTTGATAAGCGACAGGGGACAAACCGAGGAATATCCATCCGTGGTGCAGCGCTCTCCAATCCACCCGGTCGTCCATTACCACAATCCAACCACCGCCCCTTCTCCAATCCACCCAGTCGCCCATCACCACAAACCTACCATCGCCCCTTCTCCAATCCACCAGGTCCATTACCACAAACCAGCACCCGCCCCTTCTCCATCCTTGGTGCTGCTACCAGAGACAACTTTTCGTTTGTAAACCGTGCCTCGGCACCTATCTCTTTCCGACCTCCTCCTCCTCCTGATGCGATCTCTTTTGTCAATCGACGACCGAAGCCTTTCACTCAAGCGCCCGTCCTGCAACGACTGGGTGATGGATCCATCACCAAATCAACCCGTCAACAGCCTGCTAGAGCCAAATCGTAAGTTGAAAAAAGGGTCTTGGTATTGTAGATAGCTGTGCTCATAAAAAGCTTTTTTTTTGCGTTTCTATATAGAACTTTTGTCGGTGGTCGACAAATATCCGTGAACGCTCTCAAATACTGAATCCCCCTCCCCTGTCTCTACTGATATACTTGATAGCCATCTCTCTCTCTCTCTCTCTCTCTCTC
>LT554895.1:471162-481773 GCA_900079185.1 Absidia glauca
AACTCACAAAAAGTGAACCTAACCAGCATCCCAAGGTCAGGATGGAGACGACAAAGCCATTGGCCGCCTCTGTCATTGGAAATCTTGCCGTAAACGTCTACAATGAGGAAAAGTTTAGAGAAAAAGAGAAAATGTGTGTGTGTAGAATTGGCTTGCCTCCATTTCTTGGATACCAGAGATAACGCCTTGATCGTAACCTATTGTACTGAGAATGAGTATGGATCATCATAAGAGAAGAGGCTTACGCACCGAACAAAACACCGCCCAGTGAGGCAAAGAGAGCCGTGGCAAGCACATATGGATTCTCCAGCATGCCTTTCAGTCCACTGGAACCACGGTACTCCTGCTCCTCATCGGGTGCGATTGAAAAGGTGGTGATTTCTTGGTCTTTCATAAAGAGAGAAGAGCAGGAGGGAGGAAGTAAAAGTGGTAAAGAAGGGCAAATGCTTGCAGAGTTGGAAATGAGTGTTTTTATAGACTACTTCTCCCTTTGATTTAAGGGGGGGAGGATTTGCACAATTAGAATCGAGTGATCGGATCTGTCGGACTTTTGCATGAACACCTCGAAGTCAGCAGGTCGGCATTTGAAATTTAAGGTTGTTGGGATTTTTCTGCCCAAAAGGTGTGCAGCAACTTCCTTAAAGGAGGAAACGGACCTTCTCGCTAATATCTCCATCAAGGGAAACACTCTGGTGTATGCAAGAAAGAGACTAACGCTACTTTACTTTTTTACTTACTTGGAGCAAGTTTGACAAAAGTGGGCAGATTCCTCCGCCTTCTTTTTTCCATCACCTTCTTCTGTTTTCTAAGTCTATGTCATTGCACAACGCTATGACCCGGCTAAATTAATAGCTGCTATCGATGCAGGGAGCTATTTTTCGAAAAGCAGGGCATGTGCTTTCATCATTCAGCACTCTTTGGCAATTTGATTGGCCGAGCGGAGTTTATAAGAATGGCAAGGCAGAGCGAGAAAATTTTATTTTCTTCCTTCTCCCTTCTCTTTTACACTCTGCACTTGTATATTTTCTGAAACTTGGGTATACCTAACTTTCAAACAAACCTTGCCTCACCGGTCCCCTTATCTCTCTTTTTCCTATATATACACACCTCCCATTCACACTCCTTCCTCTTCTTCTTCTTCTTCTTCTCTTTATCGGTACACCATGATGGAGAACTTACTAACGATCAACAAGACAACCTGCAAAGAAGACATGTTGGACTTGGACGACTTCCTCCACCAACGCCTCGCCCCACTTGTCCAAAAAGTCAAGTTCCAACTTATCCACATGGAAGGCTCGAAGAGAATCCAAGAATACACCCGCAACAAGATCCAACGAGCCACCACATTACTGGAAACCATTGACGACCACCGCCAACTCCAGCTCGAAAACATTACTCAGCAGTACAAACAGCACCTCTTAGACCAGTACGAACAAGCGTTTACCGAACTGTCCGAAAAATACCGCCAACTGGAACAGCTCCAAGGGGATTATCTTGCCGACTACAACCTGCTCTTGGACGACACGGTGGATTCGCTCATGGCGTCGATCGAACAGCTGGATAACTGCATTGGCGATACTCTTGACAAGGCGTCAGAAATGCGGCACCGGGTCCATGAAAAATTTAATGACTTTGCTGATTTGGCGCACGAGCAAATGGACCACCTCAAGGCGGCGATTACATCTGGTGCCAAACGACTCCTCCATTACGAAGAACTTCCCGTACCATGGCGAAACAATATGGTAAGAAGAATGACATAATCACGGGGCAATCACTAACACAGTTTACAATAGTACATCCATACGGGCTATCGATTCTTATCCACACCAGCTGATTGCTTCCACTCTTGGCTGTACCTGCACAACGAATCCGGCAATATCTTCACCCACCTTATCGGGTTCATGGTGTTCCTAGGCATTGGGATCTATGAACTGTTTTACTCAAACCTCCTCACCGATGTGCCGCTATTCGACTGGATCATCTGCACGATCTTTTTCCTCGCCGCCTGCAAATGTCTCATGTGCTCGACGGTGTGGCATACCCTCTCTGGCATCAACGATTACCACACCTTCACTCGCATGGCCTGCTTGGATTACGTCGGCATCAGTACCTTAATCTGTGCCAGTGTGCTGCTCTGTGAATACTATGGCTTTTATTGCAACGAACCATGGCGGAACACTTATCTGGTCGGCACGGGGTCGTTGGCTTTGATTGGTGTCACCATGCCATTTATGCCTTGGTTCGATCGTCCTGGTAAGTTTTTAACAAAGCATAAGAAAACAGTAATGGGATGACTCATCTGCCACCTTTTAGAATCACGTTGGATCCGGATTGGTTTCTTCGTGGCGCTAGCTTCATCAGGTATCTTCCCTATTGGTCATCTGCTCAGTGTCTATGGTCCTACCCAAGTCGCCACGTGGATCTCCCCTGTCCTGAAATCCTTGTCGTGCTATGGCCTTGGTGTCATTGTCTACGGTAACCAATTCCCTGAACGTATCTGGCCAGGCAAGTTTGATCACTTTGGTCATTCGCATCAATGGTGGCATCTCTTTGTCTGTGGAGGCATCTGGTTCAACTACATTGCCGCTACAAGCTTTGTTGCCCAACGACATGAATTTGGCATGTGTCTTTTATAGATACACTGACGATTCCCCCCTCCCTTGCTATATAACTACATTACACTACACTACACTCACTTTTTTTTAGTAATCTTTATCTTTATTCACAAATGACCATACCAAATAAAAAACATCTCAATCGCACTTGCGTAAACTACTGACAAAGCTATATGTTTGCGTAGTGAAAGGCTAATCTAGTGTGGGGATGGGAGAGCAGACCGGTTGTGATTTTCAGCCCACAGGATTTCAATCCCCGCTTCTGGCTACAAAAGATCACTTGCCCCGTCAAGCCTTTTGTTTGCTCCTTTGCTTCTTCATCACTTTTTATTTTTCCATTGACATTGGCGTGAAACCACCAACGACTCGCCCTTTGTACAACTACTCTGAACGACGAACGCAGGGCAACTCTCTCCTTTTCACCATCTTGTCCATCTTCAGCCATGACTTACATTTACCTTTTGCATCAATGCTCCTCTTTTACTTTGTAGATCGAATGGGATGGCAACGGATATAGGCTCTCTGGCACCAGGACACACTACCACTGATACTTTTAGCTTTGCTGACTAGCTTCCCCTTTCTTCATTGCGTAGCTCATTACATTAGATTAGTTACCCCATGGGAAAGCCCTACATGTAGCTTGACCATAATCTCAACCAGCCAATAAAACTTGCTTAAAACCATTCCCATGACTTTACTCTTTTGATTATGTTTTAGCCTCCCTGGAAACTCTGACATGCGCCGGTGTGCCAAGTCTTGACACAAGAGTTTGAAGAAATGCGGAGAGTGAAATCAAGTGGGCGAAGACGTCAGTGGAAACTTTTTTTTCCAGTTGACAAGTTTTTGTGGCAAACTGCCTTGTTTTTCAGAACCGAGATGGATGACCCACCTTCAAATTCTACATGGACCAAGATGAAATGTATATTTGTGTTGTGTGCTTCTCTGAGCAGTACACAAAGACCCAAAATAACGACTGATTCTAGTGGCCTCAAAGTCGGTCATTCATCCACCAAAACCCATCATCCTTGACATCACTCGATAGATAAAAAGCACTACTTTCTTTGAGTAAAATTTGAGCTGGGCTTTTTTATCCCAACAAAAAGGGGGGATGGTCCATCTTTCTTCGAAAAAGCGGCGTTTGAAATTTCTGCAGCTTTTTGGTTTTCTGAACTGGACAATGCCAGGAACACATGGTGCTTGTGTAAATAAAGCTCAAAAGACAAAGTCGTCGAGTCTAAAACTGATATTCGCTCAGTCACACACTTGACACAGAGTGAAACCTCTAGTCTACACAAAAATCCAAGTCAAACCTGAACAACAGCACAAAGAATCGAGACGGTAGTCAACGAGATTGCTTCAAGTAAATTTTATTGAGTGATTGAGACTATGTTTAAGCTATATGGAGGAGAGGCTACAAAGTTATGTACAGGACTTGATGGCTATTCTAGTACTGTGCAATGAGGTAGAGAATGAAGAAGGGGAGAGTTGACCGGCGGCGCAAAAAGTGTGTGTGGTAGTCGGCAAAGGGGAGTAGGCAAACGAGTAGCGATGTTTAACAGTGCAATGGCTACAAAGTCTACACTGGTATGGGAGTGTAAGTACATGTACGTCGAGTCCTAGTGCCAGAGAGCCTATATCTGTTGCCAAATTGTTGAATCTCCTGAGAAGAAGAAGAGTAATGATGCAAAAGGTCAATATTAGTCATGACTGAAGATGGACAAGATGGTGGGAAGGAGAGAATTACCCTGTGTTCGTCGTTCAGGGTCATTGTATAGAGGGCGAGTCATTCGTGGTGCGGTGCCAATGTCGACGGAGAAAAAAAGTGATGAAGAAGCAAAGAAGAAGCGAAGAATGCTGCAAGTTACCCGTTCGTAAAATTCCCCATACTTATACGCCCTGTCGGAGTTTTAATATCGGTCCCGTTACACTTCGGGGTCCTCCCACACATGCACCCACCTTGGTGTAATGTGAGATATAAAGTCAGAATGATCCATAAAAGGAGACATTTGGCAATTGAAGCAACCACCCTCTTTTGTTTATTAACAGCAATCTACTACATTATACTACATTAGGCGGATCGTTTGCATAGATCTTTGACATTGTCAGGGACGGGCTGCTTATTGATAGCGGAAGGCTGAGGGGTCCCAAAGACGGTCTTGATAGGCACAATCCCAGTCCAAACGGAATCGCACAATACCTGATCCTTGTAATCGGCGGCATCTTCTTTTGGTTCAGTACGTTCGCTTGCCTTGACACTGGCCGATTCGATTTCGACACGGATGACCTTGGTTGTCTGGAGTTCAATCTTGGTAGAGTCCCGGCATTGATCCCAGCGCCCCTTGACCAGCTGGTCAGTAATCACCTTTAGCGCCTCGAGCTTTTCTTCAGGATCATCGACTAGTTCACCCCGGCCAAAGACAACGACAGAGCGGTACCCCACGGAATGGTGGAAGGGGGACAGGGCCAGCACCAAGGCGTTGACGTGCGTGGCTGCCATGGCAACCTTCTTCCCTTGAGCCAAGTGTTTGATAAGTCGCCCAGAGACATAGCCATGGAGATAGAGTTTGTTGTCGATACGTCCGTAGACCATGGGGATCACCACCGGTAAGGGTTCGCCATCTTCTTCATCGTCCAAGGCGAAACTGACATGGCCAACGAAATGATCATCAAGGGCTTGGTGCACACTTTGGTAATCGTAGGAAGCCCGTTCTTTATGGCGACGGACGTTGTTGATGGTTTTAGGACCGACTTCGTATGACATTTTAAGTAGAGAGGAGGGGGGCAATGAGTGGAATGTAAGAGGTTGTAAAGGGAAGAGAAGAAGAAAAAAAGAAAGGATTATTTATAGCCCGATTCGGCTCTGAGGGGATTAAACTTTTTTTATGTGAGTGCCTACTGACTCAGAGCTGCGCCAAACATTACAAATGACAACCAATCACATCGCTTGAATGAGTAATGAGCATCCCGCACCTTCGGTGCTCGAACGTTATCAAAGCTTTGATAAAATTCATGCAACAAGATTTTTATTGTAATCGCCGCTCAGGTGGCTTTTGAGGCGGGGACTCATTCCCAATAAGAGGAGATTTTTTACCATTACGTCCCTTTTCCTTCCTCTTTCGATTTAACAACCCCGCCGACTTTTTTCATTATCACCATGGAGTATCGCCCTGCCGTTACTGAACAACTCATGTAAGAAATTGAAAGGAAAGGGTCGTATTATGAGTCACTAACATGTTATCTTCCTCTTTGCGAATCACGATGATTTTGTTTAGCTTAGTAAGTCAAAGAAAAATCGTTCTCTTGGCCTGTCTTACTAATCCAAGCCTGCTATTTTTTAGTGCCCTGGCTGCGGTGCACCAACGCCTCCCAACCAAGCCAACATGTGCGTCAACTGTATTCGCAATGAAGTCGACATTACCGAAGGCATCCCCAAACATGCAACGATCCATTTCTGCAAGGGCTGCGACCGCTATCTTCAACCTCCTGGGATCTGGATTACTGCTGCACTTGAATCCCGCGAACTACTCACTTTATGTCTCAAGAAACTCAAGGGCCTCAGCAAGGTGCGTCTCCTGGATGCCGGGTTTATCTGGACTGAACCACATAGTCGTCGTGTCAAGGTCAAACTGACGATTCAAAAAGAGGTGTTTGCCAATACTGTCCTTCAGCAAATTTTCCAGGTGGAATACGTCGTGGCGGGCCAGCAATGTGATGAATGTACCAGGATGGCAGCTCAGAATACTTGGCAAGCTGTGGTCCAGGTGCGGCAAAAGGTGGAACACAAACGGACCTTTTTGTATTTGGAACAGCTTATTTTGAAACACAACGCACACAAGGATACGACGAACATCAAGGAAGTGAAGGATGGAATTGACTTTTACTATGGACAACGGGCACATGCGATCAAGATGGTGGAATTCTTGGCTTCTGTGGTGCCATTAAAGTAAGTGATTCGTCTTGGCTGGTGAACTCCGTATGACGCTGTACGTTGACTGATCATGTATGTCTTTTTTACATAGATACAAGGCAAGTGAACGGCTCATCTCGACAGATATCCATACGAGCACAAGCAAATACAAATTCACCTACTCTGGTAAGCCACTTGATGAAACAAACGAGTAGCTTGGGATGTCAACCTAACCCTCTTACTTTGTATAGTGGAACTTGTGCCCATTTGCCGTGACGATCTCGTTGTGCTTCCAAAGAAACTCGCCAACAGTCTTGGTGGGTGCAGCCAACTTCTCCTTTGCACTCGTATCAGCAACTCCATCCACCTTACGGATACCAACACTCTTCACCCCAGCGAAGTGAGCCACCACATCTACTGGCGTACACCCTTCCTCCCTCTCGCCAGCGCCAAAGCCATGACCGAATACTACGTGCTTGACGTCGAACCTCTGGAGACCGTCCGGGGCAAATATGTGTTGGCCGACATCCATGTGGCACGCGCGGCGGATTTCGGGCGTAACGATGAAGAAACCATCTGTCGATCCCATCTGGGTGCGATCCTGAACCCTGGCGACACTGTCCTGGGCTACGACCTCAAGCGCTCCAACTTTAACAACGATGCCTTTGATACTCTGGACCACGATCTGTTACCGGATGTTGTGCTGGTGCGCAAATCCTACCCTGCCCGCCGCAAGAAGAACAAGCAACGACCCTGGCAAATCAAGCAATTGGGCAAGGAAGTCGATGAAATGCTCCCAAGAAAACAAGACCAGGCGAAAATGGATCAGGATATGGAAATGTTTATGCGCGATATCGAAGAAGACGCTGACTTCCGTGCCACTGTCAATATCTTCAAGGCCGGTCAAAAAAGTGGATCTGCTGACGATGCTGCTGCTGCTGGGACGACACAAGACGGGGATGAAGCTGCCACTGATGGGGAGGAAGAGGAAGAGGACTTCCCTGAAGTCTCTTTGGAGGAAATGATGGATGAAATGCATATTAGTATGGATGATGTTGATACAGTACTTTAGAATAGACCCTTTTTTACCCCATGTACCATATCTCTTTTGAATAAAGTAGACTACGACTGAAAAAACCGTAGCCTCCAGAAAATCACCCCTCATTATCTCTACCAGATAATAATTCAAACTCAGTTTTGGGCTACAAGAATCTTTATTCCCTGTCAATCCTTATATTTGCTTCTTCTTTGCTTTTTTATTCCCATTCCATTGTAGATTCTGTCGCCATTGCACTGTTAAACGTCACTATTCGTTTGCCTGATCCCCTTTGCCCACTACCACATATACTTTTTGCGCCGCTGGCTAACTCTCCCCTTTTCTACCGTATGACACTAGGTTCGTCGTTCCAAGTCAAGTACATACCTTTACAACCCCCCCCCCATATATCTTGAACATAGTCTATTATAGTTAATAAAACTTACTTGCAACCACCTCCATGACTAGCGTCTTCATTCCTAGGGCTAAACTTGAGCGAAGGAACTGAGATTCCGCTGTTGCTCAGGCTTGACTTTTTTTTTTGTGTGTATGTACGATATGAATCTCACTATATATGAAATGTATAAATGAGCAGTTATCACTTTTCGACTTGACCACTTTGTCTTTTGAACTCTATCTGCAAAAGCATTACAGCATCGTCCAGTCCAGGAACCCAAAAAGCTGCCCATTTGTTCAAACCCCGCTTGTCAAAAAAAAAAAGTGGACCCATAGAAAAGGGGGAATGCTACGGACAGAACCAACCTGCGTATCCTGAATTTTGCTGACCATGAAACTTGATCTTTTTTCTTTTTTTCCCACATCATTTTTCATTTTTCTTTTTACACCCCGAAGCGGACTATAAAACTTGATCATTTTCTTTTCTTCATTTTCTTTTTTTATGCATAAAAAATGTCGGCCACGAGCAGCTAGCTTCCACAGGGAATAGATCATTAGTAAGCTCACCCCAGGTGTACGCGGTTTTTGATATCCAATCCCATGCCACACCAACTACGATGTTATACACAGGAAAGTCCAGATCGACCCAATAGAGAGAAAAAGAAAAATGGGAAATGGGAAGAAAAGTGAGCCTTTATATAGCTTTCCGCAAGCCTCTTTGATCATGAGGTATCCTTCTCCTTGTTTGAGCAGCCGCCCTTCAAGAGAAATTTTAGGACCGCAAATCTTGAAATTTTTTAATTTTGCGGTCCGATAAAGCGGAGTTGAATTTTGTTTTTATGCCTCTTTCCCTCTTTACTTTTCCGTAACTTTTTCTTCCAATCGACATTGGCACCATACCACAGACAACTCGCCCTCTATACAATGACTTGATCGACGAACGCAGGGTAAGGCTCACATTCTCCCCGTCTTGTCTATTTTGCTTTACCATGGCTAACACTTGCCTTTTGCTCTGGTTTGACTTTTGTACACTAAGAATTGCCCTCTCTCTTCCAAGTGTACGAATCTCACTTTTTGACTTGACTTTGCCTTTCACGCCCCGTCTACACTCAAGTGCCTTGTGTCCCTGAGCGTCCTCCTGTTCAGAAAACCAAAAAGCTCACCAACTTTAAAAACTCCGCTTTGAAAAATTGGATGGATCTTCCCCCACATGAAAAGGGGAGACAGAACCAACCTGCGTATCCTGAATTTTGCTGACAAAAAGGACTTACATGGCGGGGGACTCTCTGAGTCCCTGACTTCAGTCCCGGTCATAGATGGGTCAACTTGAAATGAAGATAAAACCGCCCCTGCCTACACACTCCTCCAACAATGTGCGCCTATGCACTCTAGATTTCAAACCCCGATTTGACTACAAGGACTTTTGTATGCCCGTCCTATTATTTTGCTCCTTCTTCCCCTCGTCATTACTTTTCTGCCTTCATTGTCATTCTCTTTACTCCACGACGTCAAACGAACGAACGAACGAGCGAACGAACGAACGGACGGTAACTCTCCTCCTCTCACGTCATTTTTAACGTTTGCTTACCATTACTAACTTTTTGCCTTTTGCATCGTTCCTCTTTCTTTTGACACTAGATCGGTTACGACGATGACGACGGCAATAGGGACGACGACGATGCTAATGACGACTCCACCACTACTTCATGTCGCCCAAAAAGGCTCTTTTCAAATTTTCAAATGTAAAAAACATGGGGAAACCCTCGCAATTTTTTTTTAGGTGCACTCCCATTCCATTGTAGAATCTCGTGGTCCAAGTTACTAATAAAAGTGTACCAATTCTTTGTCCATACCCTTCCGCTACTACCTTTGATACTTTTACACAGCTTGGCCGTCTTTGTCCGCTTCCATCTGCTTGATTTTTACAGTAGCTTAGCCATTCTCATTACAACCCGTCGCCATTTACACATTAGCTTAACCCCGGCCTTAAACAAGTCTGTATCATAGCCCATTAATCCCACTGTACCAATAAAACTTTGTATGTATGCGAAGATAGACCTTTCGATTATGTACATGTCATTTGATTCATTACAACTAGTAAACCAATGGTGTTTTAGGGGTTGTCAATGATGATCTACTCATCTGTAGTTTGGTCTTTATAATGTACAAGGTATTGTCATGGTTGTGGAAGTGAGAAATGTCTTTCGTAGGATAATTAAAGTAGGCTTTATTGATGGGATAGGATTAAAGGATTATGGTACAGGCTATGTTTAGGGTCGTAGTTAAGTTAATGTCTATTCGCAACAGCTATTGTAATGGGAATGAACTAACCTGCTGTAAAAAGTAAGCAAATGGAGGTGGACAAAGACGGTCAAGCTGTGTAAACGTATCAGTGTTAGTAGCGGAAGGGTATGGGCAAAGCATTGGTACACTTTTATTAGTAACTTGGACTACGAGATTCTACAATGGATTGGGAGTGCATCTAAAAAAAAATTGCGAGGGTTTCCCCATGTGTTTTACATTTGAAAATTTAAAAAGAGCCTTTTTGAGCGACATGAAGCAGTGGTGGAGTCGTCATTAGCATCGTCGTCGTCCCTATTGCCGTCGTCATCGTCGTAACCGATCTAGTGTCAAAAGAAAGAGGAACGATGCAAAAG
>LT554895.1:487258-500035 GCA_900079185.1 Absidia glauca
AGTCAGTAAGAGGATCAAAACGAGGCGCAAGCAACTTACTGTCCAATCCCAGCACGTTCCCATCCCGCCATGACGGCAAAGTAAGTGATGTAGGCTTCAGGAGTCATAAACGCACATCCAATGACACATCGTTTGTACAAGGCAATGACACTGAATTCAGGGAATTGGAGAGATTCAGACACATCCACGCCGTCCCAAAAGCACCGGGCCAAAAGCTGGTTCGCCTGCTCCAAGTGTTCGCGCTGGAAATAGACATAATCAATGCTCGTCTTGGACATGGCGCTGTTGAGTTGATCGAGTTGTTGTTGATGGTGAGGGCGGCCGTTGGCGGCTTTGATCTGCTCCAAAAGTTGCATACGGACGGGTTTGTTTTCGTAATCACGGCGAATGTAGGGGCGAAGTTTCCGTCCATTCCATGCTGATAGCCAGCATTCGTCGCTCGTCAGAGTGTTGGCATGATGGGGTCGGCCGTAGAGGCGGGAGGCAAACGAGTGGCTGTACTTTGTTGATTTCATGTTTTGAGCTGCTTCCATTTCGGCTGTTGATACTGTGGATGATGATGATGGTGTTGGTGCAGTGGCGGTTGATTTTGCCATTGGTTCGAGGTTGGTCTTTTTCGATCGTAAATGTTGAGATACGGAATGGTCGAGGTCGAATAATTTCAAGTTCATGTTCCGCTTTAACTAGATGAATCAAAGGGAGAAGCGTTAGTAGCTGTATAATGGATCATTACTGCCAAGGCGCCTATTTACCCGTCGCAGTGCCAGTTTCCGTTTGAAACGTGCCGCTAAAGAGGTTAGTCTTTGCTGGGCATGGTCTAGTGTTTGGTAGGTTTGCCATTCTTCTTGTTGAGACATAGGGACCATTGCTGGTGGATCGTGTTTCTATGAAGAAAAGAGTAAGCGGACCGGTGCAGTGTACAAAGTATTTCATTTACCTTTGATTTCTTGACAGAGTCTTTATCTTTTCGCTTGGCTTTCTTCTCCTTCTCATCCTTCTTTGCTTTTAAGGGGCTCTACAGAGTGATAGCTGTGTCTGAGTTATCTGCTTGTTATTACCATCGTCTCCATCATTACCTTTTTTTCCGCTTCAATTTTTTGATCCGGTTCGTTTTCCTTGTCCTTCCCTTTGTCCTTAGTCTCGTCCTCCTAACAAACGAAGAAACACATTGATCAACAAGAAACTAACAAATGACGACTTACCGGTTCCATATCAGTAGATGATCTGCGCATTCGTTTGGTCGGTACTGCACTCTGAGAAGAGCGACGGTTCATCGCCCATGATTCTTCATCCACCGAGACTTTTCGTTTCTTGAGCTTCTTGTCAGGCTTCGAGATGGATTGTCCTACAGGGCAAGAGAGGGTTGGTTGCTTGTCGAATCAAAAGAAAGAGTCCCCACTTACGTTCAGGCCCATTGCTATGCTTCTTGGGGGGTTCTTCCGATTTTAAAGCCCACCAACCTAACAACGAGTATTTGCTCATGGTTAGCCATCAAGTCTTCCTTTTCTGTCACTTTGCACTTACCTTTTCCATATTCCTCCATTTTCACTGCACCAGATAGAAAGAGCTGAGGGTGAGTAGATAGCGTACTTGCCACAGTGTTCCTCCAAGTGGTTGGGCCTTCAAAAGGAAGACAAGGTTGGTCAGTCAGCTTAGCAGTTCAATACACCTCCCCGACAGACATGACGTTCCAACTTACGACTTCGGTCAAAAAGTAGAGTATCCCAATGACTTTCCAAAAAATCGCAGATCTCTGTGGAGAAGCGGAAGAAGAAGTTTTCTTGTTGTTGGCCTTTAGAGAATCGTCGTTGCATGGTGATATGATACAGCACCAAAGTCACCACTTCTTTCCATTTCATCGACCGTCGTTGATACTTTTCGTCCGCCTGCGTGCACACTGAGCATTCAAAGTCGTAGTATACGTCGCCATAGAGCATGGGCTTGCTCACGCTGGGCACACATTCTATAATAATCGGGGAGAGTGAGTTTCCAGTGGTGTTGATCTGATATCGGTTTACCTGGATGGAAGAGCTGTTGACACAATTCACACCTGATCATGGCTTTGTTTCTACAGTGAATCAAGTTGGCATCCAGTATACTTTCCTTGGTTATACTTACTCTTTGTAATCCTTTCCACAGTAGCAATACTTGGCTTGATCATTCCGAGTGTGAGCCTCGTTCCAAGTCAATGAAGAGAGCTATATCGATAAATAAAAAGTGAGTTGAGTACAAAGGTATCGGTCAACAGGGGAATCAGGATCTTACGTCGTAAGGGAGACTGTGTGGCGGTGCCATTTGTCAACAAAAAGAAAAAGAAAGACAGAAGAAAGAAAGAGCAAAAAGAGAAGCTTTACACAAATCCCGGCTTCTATCAAAAATACAATTTCAAACCCCGATAGTCAAAGACGTATTTTTGGTGCAAGAGCTTATGCAAAAGAGAAGAATCATATGGATGGTTTCAATGAGGCTTTATTAACGAAATAAGACTATGGCTAAGCTATATTTAAAAATGGGAGACTGCAAAGACAGATGCAGGACTTGCCATGGATTGACTATTGTAATGCCCTAACCAAGAGAATGAGGAGTGGAGAGCTAACTGGCGTCGCTAAAAAGTGTCCTTGTGTCCAATCCCTAACCTAACCTCATGCCCATCCAGTCCTGCTGCCAGAGAGCCTATATCCGTTGCCATGTCATTCGATCATGTAAGAAAAAAAGGAGCAATAAGGCAAAAGGCAAATGTTAGTCATGGTAAGCCAAGGATGAACGAAGCAGTGAGAAGGAGAGAGTTACCCTGCGTTCGTCACTCGAGATCGTTATATATAGGGTGAGTCATTCGTGTTGCGGTGCCAATGTCGATGGAAAGAAAAAAAAGTGATAAAGAAGCAGAGAAGAAGAATTGACAGATAAAGTGAGTCTTTGGAATAGCAAAATCCGCGGAGTTTTAAATCGAGTGGGGGTGCAATTCACTGGGTGCGCCGAATCCTAACCATATTTTTTTTATTCATAGACACTTTTAGCATAACACATTATAACTATACACTAACTATACAAATCATCCAGTTCTTGTTCCATTTTCGCCACGTAATTCACGAGGATAGCTTTATAAGGGATTCGATTGAATTCCTCCCGGACCATATCCAAGCAGCAGACGAGATTCGCATGAAGAGTGGCCCGATCCCCAAACCCAAACTTGGTAGCCCGCCAAAGGATATGCCAGGCATTGAGTGCGGCCCGTTGGTTATAGTGACAAGGATACACCTGCCGAATATACTGCAAGAGCTGGATGGTATTTAGGGCGACAGTGACGGAGATCTCGGCGGCCGGGTCGTCGAATCCTGCATACCCCGATTCCAACAAGGCGGTGATGATTTGTTGTTCGCACTTTCGAGGGTCGTCAACGTCGTTGTCGTCGTCCTTTCCATTGGCCTTGTTGTCGTAATACTGGTCGAGTCGTTTCTTCTTCATAAAGTCTTCCAATTTGGCGAGTCGATGAGACCATTTCCTGCCCCATTGCGCGCACACATAATCAAAGTCGATGTCGCCATTGTTCGCTTTCCAGTACGCCGCTATCGATTCCCGGGTTTCCAAGTCGTCAGGGGTCTTGCAGATATGCGCTTTTGCCATCATCATGTATTCGTTGTAGACCGTCAGGGTGGCAAGGAAGGGGATCACGTCAGGGGCGGCCTCCATCGCTGCGATCGTTGTTGCTGTGGTGGTGTTGTTGGAGCGTCGGAAGGAGTCGAAGAGCGGGATGTCCAATCTGAACGAGTCGGGCAAGGCGGCATACCATCGTCGCATCGCCATCTCCACCATATGACCGACAATGCCTACATAGTTGACGGTATCTTCAGAAGGCGCTTGATGGGCAGTGTTGTGGCATTCCTTGTTGAGCTGATGGACGTAGTTTTTCAGAAGAATATGTCGTTTCTCTTGATCAGTATCGTCACAGGTGGGTTGGAGCAAGTCGCTGGCGCCGTGGAAAAGGTTGAGGATCCGACGGTCGAGGGGTGGTCGATCGGATTGGTGCCCACCGACGCCATGTTTGTGGTTCGATAAATGACTGACAGCGAGGATATGGAAGAGTTGCATCTCCAGTCGTTCAAAGAGCACCTTTGCTTCGTCCCCGAGAGACTGTTCGGCCAAGATCACCGCTATTCGTTCCGCCATATCACCGTACCGTTGACTTTCGTCCGTTTGTTGTAAAAGGAGTTTGTAAAAGGCCATCAGGACAAAGGTAGCAAAGATTTCAAGCGAGGGTTCATCAAAGTTGTCCATAGCCAATTCCCGGGCTTGTTCAAAGTAAAATCGACCATAGACATTCAAATTGGCAGAAGGAGGAAGGGTCTGGATTATGTGATGGCAGGTTGAGGTACAAGCGACCGCACAGAGGGCAAGGACGGCAGGTGATTGCATGACATCCAGGCGTACAAGTAGTTTGAGGAAGGTCGGCACATGAATAGCGAGATGATCGAGATGGCAGCAGCATAAGTAGGTATGCAGTAGTTGTAAAGTAGTGGATGCGTCGTTTTGTTGAGTAACCAAAGCCCAGTTGTCGGTGCTGTTGTCACGGATGTTGTAGCACTTCCTGTGGAATCCATAGGTGATAGTCTTGAACCGTGATTTGCCGTACCGTTTCCATACAAAGACTTGAAGAATACTGGATAAGGCGTCTTTTCGATTGGTGCTAATGTCGTTCACCGAGCAGTGGATCACATTGTTCATTTCCACACTGCCCACGCTTTTGCAAAAGTAGTCCATGAGTTCGGCATAAGTGTTGATATCAGTTCGGATGATGAGGTTGCCTTTGCTGACAGTGAGTGTCCAATTACTGTTTGGAGTATCTCGTTGTATCATAGCCTCTAATCCTTGTTGTGTGCGTTGTCGTTTGACGATTCGAGTGTCGCTATTAGTGTCGCTGTTGTTGCTGTTGTTGCTGTCGCTGTTGTTGCTGTTGTTGCTGTTGTTGCTGTTGTAGTGGCCGTTTATGGAGGAGGGAACGGTTGCATATGCCGATAATGGTGAGTACGATGAGACGGTCGAGATACTTTCGTTACTGAAGGTGGTAGAAGGACTGGATACTTCTTCGGTGAGAGGTGATGCAAGATGAAGGGAGACCATCTCTTGCTGAATGGAGTCTAGTTGGCAATGCAGTTGATCAACTTCTTCGAGAAGCTTGATTTGCTGCAAGTATTCTTCGTCGGCTGGTGAGGTTTGAATGGTATATACACAGGAGATATTGAATTTGATACATCTACAAGAACAAATGAGTGAGCAAATGATAACGGTTGTGGAATTGATCTTTTGTTACCTTTGGCAGGGTTTGTCGTAAGTACATCGTCGCTTTCGTTCACGGCATTCTAATGAAGAGATCGTTAGTATAAAGGGTGGCAATAGATAAAGGAGTCTATGGCTCTTACCATCGCAAGGTGTTTTTTTCGCAGACATAACTTATCATTGTTTGGTGAGAAAACGGAAAAGAAAGCGAAAGAGGAAGAAAAAAAAAATGTCGCAGTAATATAGACAAATCAGTGAGCTGCACGTTGGGTTTGAAAATCCAAAACATATAAAAGACCAGGAAGGGTCGTTTGCACCCCTCCACACCCCTCGACATACGAAACCAACCATGCTATCTACACTTCCCAATGAAATCCTTCTCGAAATCTTCTCCCACTTGGATTTGAAGGAAATGTACAAAATGGGCCATGTGTGTCGCCCATGGCAACGACAACGTGATCTTGCCGTTGCCAGGGGGATCCACCTCGCCGGCCAAAAGATCCTGATTTGCACCTCGCCCAAACTTGACATGAAGAGCACCATGGAATTGGCTTTTGCCTCGTATGAAGATGGTTGGATCGACTTTAAGCCCTCTGATAAGGAAGAAGGTCGCCTGCCTGTCGACGTTCAAGGTCTCCGTATGGTATTCAATGGTTGGACACCGCAAGAGCCTGCCCCAGTAACGCTCCCTCTTTTACAGCAAGCTCAATATGCCTTTCATCATGCTTACGATGCTATGCATCAACGACTGTATTTGCTCCCATTGTCTTCGAGGTCCTGGGTCGGAGATTTGGCTGGCGGGGCTTTAATTTTGGTGGAGAACCACCACGTGGTCCTGGCGCGGGTGACAATTGCTTGGCTTCTCTCACGGCCTACTCTCATACCACCAAAATTGGACGATAGTGATCTGGCACACTGTGATTCTCCAGCCCTTGAACGTTGGCAGCGTTGGCAGCAAACCTTGGTGGCTCGATCCATTGATCCTTCTGTTGCGTGGAAGTATCAGCTAAGCAAACTGTTCCTGTTGGGGAAATCATCGTTGACTCTGGAGGAGGTGGCAATGAAGATTGAATCAAGTGAAAACGAATGGCAAGTGGAGAAACCCAAGTTGATTAAGGCTTTAGCAGCAGTAAATGTATGATTTCGTACCCCCTCTCAATAAAAAGCGGAGTCTGAAATTAAGTTCAGCGATCACCGCAAGTCTAAAATTCGATCACCCTTCAATTTTTTGCTGTTGGGTCTGAGGTATAGTGTGATGCTGACAGTGTGTATGTTCTTTCTTAGAATTCCCTTCTGAGTTGGATCATGCATACATACTCCACTTTATGTTTATGATCTGATGAAGAGGGTGACCCAAAGAAGAAAGATAAACCATACATATATTGGGTGATTTATTACATTGGATTGACCCTTAAAGCAACACCAAGGATGTTTCTATTTATAACCCATACACACATGTCACACGAAAAAGTCAAGCCCAAAAGTAACTCAGATTTGGTGGTATTGCCCAAGGTAGGGACCATATGGAACTGCCTTGGGGATAAAAACAGTAACATGAAAGGGTGGAAGCTGCATAGATGTAAGATCTAAATGCGTACACTGACCTATAAAAGAGTCGCGAGGGGTAGAAATAGGTACTGGCGGGCAAATCATTGAATGTTTGGCCGTCGGGGTTTCAAACACTAAAATGAAAAGGCACTTCTCCTTTTCGCTATTTTCTTTCTTCTCTCTTTCTTTCTTTCTCACCTTTGTAATTCATCTCCATCCTCTTCATCGTCCTACTCTCTTATCAGATACGATCCCCTTCCTTTCCTTTCCTTTCCTTGACCCGATCCCTCATTGTCTTCGACAGTACTAATTCTCTCTTCCTTTTACTTTGGGCATGCAACCTTTGTAAACTTGTCCTTGTATCTATCTTTTAGTCCCTCTCTCTAGTTATACTTCTATACTCTCTCTTCTTCTCTCTCCATAATCACTTTTTGGTACGAACTTCTTCGACTCATCCTTGGCCACCATGTTCAAAAAGCTACAACCCAAGTCCTCCAACGCCTCCTTCCAGTTTGTCACTCCCAATTCCAGGTAAGAGGGTCGAATGATCCCATTACTATCACTGCTCTATAGGAAAGACACTAATGTCTTTTTCGATTGTAGGACTATCCCAGCCACCTCACCCTCGAACGACCATTATCACGTAAGTATAAAGGTGGATGTCACATGAAGGATTGCCCTCTCATTCAAGATCCCTTTTTCGTTTGATTAGGCGATGGATCAGTACTACACAAATCAGCCTCCTCCTTCCACTTCCAGCACTACTCGCATGTCCTCCTTACCTTCTGACTCTCTCTATGATACATATGGTCGTGAATCTTTGATTGACCCTGTCCAATACTCTACTTCTCGAGAAACATATATTGGTAAGAAAAGAGAATGTGTATCAATAGGAAAGGTTTGACACTGACAAAAGGAAACCTTCTATAGACCCTAATATGTCAACGATGGTCCAATCGACAGTGACGCCCAACAGTATCTATGGATCACAACAACTGCATAACAATGACAACTCAAGTCCCTTTGGCAACATGAACTTTTTCCAAAGTAACAGTGACATTGAATCCATGACAAGTAGCAGCGACCTGCCTTCCAAGCGTCCTTCCACAATTATCCAACCCCGTATGCAGCATGTAGAAATGCCGGTCAAGATCGAACAAGTGAATGGATTCTACGCCCAGGCATCACACGCAACCATTGAACCTCGTCATCAGCAGCAGCTTCACCATCAAGTGGGCGACTTTATGCTACAACCGGCACCCAGCACTAGCACCAACAGCTTCAGCACATACAGCAACAACAAATCGTCTCGCCACCCTCAACCATTGCCACCCCTTGTGATCCCTCCTACACCGAACCGATCCGTCTCCAATCAGAGCTTCGCCTCGCCACAACAACGATCTCCTTTACCCCCTTCCTCCTCCTCACAATGCCAATTAACACCGTCCTTGACTCCTGGCGGCACCACTCCCATGACAGACTCACCACGCACCCCTCTATCCAAACAATCTCCCACCACCACAGATCCTCGCAAGATGAACGGCGACGCTCTCCTCTTGGAAGGCATCAAATACCACGAATCCGGCAAACTCGAGCAAGCAACCTACTACTTCCACAAGGCCGCCCAACAGAACATCCCTATGGCCATGTTCTTCTACGGTGTCTCGCTACGTCATGGATGGGGCTGTCAAAAGAACGAACCTGTCGCTTTCCAGTACATCCAAAAAGCCGCCGAACATGCCGTGTTAGACCTCAACAGCCTGTCTACCACCGTCAACACCTCGGCCTCCAAGGGCGAACTCATCATGGCCATCTACGAAATGGGCGTCTCTTTCCGCCATGGCTGGGGCTGTCGCAAGAACAAGGAAACCGCCGTGTACTTTTTCAAGATTGCCGCTGATCTCGGCGACGCCGATGCTCAGAATGATCTGGGTCATTGCTACTACCATGGCCAAGGCGTGAAGAAGGATGTCGGACTGGCAGCCAAGTATTATCGCAAGGCGGATAAACAGGGACATGGTATCATGGGAAACTCGTGGATCTGGAAGAAGAAGTATGACCCTAAATAGTAGGATCATGCCTTGTTATAGTATACTTGTTAGCCACTTTACCTCTTACTACTCTTTTTAAAATAAACTTATTATACTGATTGATACCTATATACTACCTTTGTTATAGTAGATCAAACAACACTATGTATGTGTCGAGGGAGTAACTGACGTTTTGGTTATAAGATCAAAGAAGCTGTTGCATGAATGGCAGCCCCCATCGGATTATAAACCCCACTTCACGCTAGGTTTGACTTTATGATTTTGTTTGGACGATAAGAATTTCACTCTGTGTCAAGGGTACGAATGAACGAATATCAATTTTTGACTTCACTTCTTTGTCTTTGGAGCTCCATATACACAAGCACTATGCGTTCCTGGCATCTTCCAGTTCAAAAAACCAAAAGTGTTGCCAAATTTTTCAAACGCCGCTTTTTGAAAAAGGATGGGCCATCCTCCATGAAAAGGGTCACTTTTTGTTGGACATGGATTTCCTCTCAAAAGAGATAACAAACCTTTCCTCAAATTTCACATGAAGAAAGCAGTACATCGTATCTATCGAATGATGTTAAAAGATGTTGATTTTTGGTGGATGAATGACCCACTTTGGGGGCACTGGAATCAGTCGCTGTTTTCGGGCTTGGTGTAGTGTTCACAAACACATACGACACGGGCATACTTCAAATTTAATATCGTTTGATAGATACACATAGTATCTTGTCCCATGTAGAATTTGAAACTGGGTTATCCATCTCGGTTTTGAAATACAGGGCACCTTTGCACAAAAAGTTACGACTGGAAATCATAAAGTTTCTGAAAATGTCAAATGTTCAGAGGCTTTCCGGTCACCTTGGTTCACACCCTGTCTTTTTTGAACTATCGAGTGCAATCGGTCAAGACTTGGCGCACCATGTCAGAAGCATATTCAAAAGAGTAAAGTCATGGAGATGGTTTCAAGTAGGTTTTATTGACTGATTGAGACTATGGTTAAGCTAAACGTACGACTTGCCAAGGGATGACTAATCTGGTGTAATGAGCTACGGAATGAAGAAGGGGAGAAGTGGTTAGCGGTGTCCCAAGGGTCTGTGGCAGTGGTCAAAGGAGGTGTGTCATGTACCAGGTTTTTTTTTGGAAGTGCAATGGCTACAGAATCTACAATGGAAGTGAGTGCACCTAAAAAAAAAATTCAAGGGTTTCCCCATGTTTTTACGTTTGAAAAATTTCAAAACAGCCTTAAAAAATGATCTAAGGCAGTGGTCGAGTCGTCATCGTCATCGTCGCTATCGTTATCGTCGTCGCCATCGCCGAAGCGGATCTATTGTCGAAAAAAAAGATGAAGGATGTATAAAGTAGTTGTTAGTTATGGTAAAGCAAGAGATGAACGGGATGCTGAGAAGGGGAGTCTTACCGTTCGTTCGTCGTCTTTCGTCTTTCGTCGTGATCGTCGTCGCTCGTAGTACAATGTTAATGTCGGTGGAAAAGATAAACGTGATCAAGAAGCAAAGAAGAAGCAAAAGAATAGGATTGACGAAAAAGTGATTCTTGTAGCCAGGGCGGGTTTTGAAATCCCGATGAGGGTGCAAATCGCCGGTGGGCCATAGGGAGCCCCTGAGCGGAGTTGGAAATACATTTGATCTGTAGACTCGCCCTTTTTTACCTCACCGAATTGTGTGAGTAAGAGAAAATATTGTGATATGCCCGAATTCTGGTATCAAAGAGAACGTATAGTGGGTATGTATTGTGCGACATGAGAATGGATAACGTTGGTTGGTGCTCGGATTGCGCAAAAGGCAAGACAACCGAAAAAAGGAGTCTTGATTCACATTCATCAGAAAAAAAAAAGTCATACACACTCTGACCTGTGGTTCGCTGATAACGAATAAGAAAAGAAGCTTCTGATTGATAGTGATTTGAACAACAGAAAGCACTGGCAAAGAAAGTATAATTGAAAACTCCGCTCGGTGGGTGCCCATTTTGGATCATTTATCCTTTTTGGAAAAAAGTCAAAAGGAACAAAAACTTTCTCACCTCTCTCTTTCTTTCTTTCCTTTCTTTTTTGCTTTTTCCACAATCTTACATTTTATCACTCTTCTTACATTATCAACTCACTATGGGCTCAATGACCTCGACTCTACTCTCGATGGGGATCACCTTCATCTTCTCTCAATTCGTAAGTCAGTACATGTGGATCAACAAAAAGGCAGATGGGACAAGCAAGGAATCATGGGCACCATCGCCGCCATCTCTGCCCTGGCTCTGGAATGGTATGGAATCCTATGAACGTCAAGGTCCGCGGATCTTTACAACGTGGGCCAAGGCCTGTGGTGGGTTTTTCTCGGTCAAACTCGGTCAACGGCGAATCTTGGTGGTGAATGACGGACCTTTGGTGAAATCGCTTTTGGTTGAAAAGGATCAATATAACTCGTCCAGAGTGGTGGCAGGCGGTACAGAAATTGCTCTCACAGATAACGGTAAGAAAGAGGAGGGAGGGGGGGACGAGGGGGAAATAGAAACAAGGAAGACTCATCAAATCATGATAATGCTTAGGTAAAACTGTCTTCTCTGCTCCTTTTACTTTGTACTGGTCTCGACTTCGACGATCTATTGCAGGTGCGATCAACACTACGCCTGCGGCTTGGTTCAACACACTCTTTGACACCCAGAGCGAAAAACTGATACAGGCTATTGGACAAGCGGCTAGCAGTAATGTCAGTGGTGATCAGTTGCGTGGTCTGGTGGATTTGGTGGCCCTGGAAACCGCATTAATCTTGGTCATGGAACAATCACAGGTGGATCCTGAAGTGATGGTCAAGGTATTGGACAAGGTTGCGGCTCTGGAGCAAGAACAAGACAAGATCTGGACCCAGTACACCATCTTCCGACTCCCAGTGATGCCTTTACTCCTGGCCCTACGAAACATCTTCCTCGGTGATCCTGCTGTCCGCCACCGCAACGATCTTTTGACTCATTTTGTTGACTGGACTCAAGAAAATCTCGCTGCTCAAGATAAAACCAGTCGTGGCCCTTCTTTATCCCACCTACTCTCCGCCATCTCACCCTCCAAGAACGACCCTGAGCCCGAACAGCTCAAGCAAGACGAAATCATTATCAATCTGATGCACCTGACTCTCCACAGCTACAAGTATTTGTCAACGGCCCTCTTCAACATGATCCAGCGCCTCGCCACCCTCCCTGACATGCAAGATCGGCTCCAACAAGAAGAAGAAACAGCCTTAGCCCGGGCGTTTGTCAAGGAATCTTTACGGTACGACCCTCCCGCCCGTGCGTTTGCCCATGCCGCCCGCGTAGACCAAGATGTCGACTGGTGCCAACAAAAGTACCGCCTGGACGAAGATGCCGAAGTGGTGGTCAATCTCGACGCCATCCATTTTAACCCTGACTACTACCCTGACCCCACCCGCTTCTCGCCCGACCGCTTCTTGCCCGCCAAACACACCGTCTCGATCCTGGATGAAAACGAAAACAAGCTCCCGGCGCACGATCACCTTGCGTTTGGTGTGGGCCGTCGACTGTGTCAAGGCTCCCGGGTGAGTGAAGACTTTTTGACCGTTGTGCTGGCTCGATTGGTCAAGGCGTACAGCTTCGCTGGTGGTAATACCGAAACGGTGCATCGTGCCAATGGGGTATGGTCTTGGTTGGGCCGGGAAGAAACAATTGGAACCTCTATTACCTTTGAACCCCGTACTTAGAATCCTTATACATACACAAACAACTTTATATCACTAATATCTTTTGTAGAATAGCACACAGCTCTATTCATTCTTCTCTATAAACCATTACTTTTATTCAACTTTTGGCAGGGGAACGTAAACGAAGGGGGGGGCCATGATCTATTTTGCGCTACAACGTGATTGGCCATCGTCTGCGGAATGTGGGTGATAGGAGG
>LT554895.1:500259-522155 GCA_900079185.1 Absidia glauca
TGGTGAGAGGGGAAGTTGGCGGTGTTTGAAAATGCTATAAGTCTCTACTTTTTCCTTGAATCTTCTTGTGAACGGAATAAACACTCCACCTTCAAATTTTACATGAAAGAAGGTGTGCTCTCTATCTATTGAATGATGCAAAAGATACTGAGCTTTTGTGGATGAATCGCTGACTTTGAAAGGACCTTCAATCACTAGCGATGTTGAGTTCTTTGTGTAGTGTTCATGGATGGATACAGCATAGGAACAGTTTTTTTTATATATCTTTCAATAGATATAGACATTCTCTTGCTCCGTGTGAAATTTGACGGTGGGTTATCTATCTCGGTTTCGAGAAATAGGGCAGCGCTTTACAAAAATTTGGACTTCAATTCCGATGAGTTTTAAAATCTCCCGTTTTTCGAAATTTTCAAGAAAAATAGAGCGATATCTGAATTTTGCAAGGTAACTCGAGCTTACGCAAGAGAAAAAAGTCATGGAGATGGTCCAAAGTAGATTTTATTGACTGAATGAGGCTCTAGCTAATCTAAATGTCCAAGTGGACGGCAAGTGACAGCTAGGGTGTGTACAGAAGTAAAACTTCGAATCAGGCAGAGTATAAACGAATCAATTGAGTCCCCAAAGTAAAGCGTATGTTGCTTTCGCTATCCCGTGAAGTGCGATGCAGAGATTTAAGGCTATTTTATTAAAGTTTTTTACATGAGTGGGCACTGGCAATGATGATGGGGTATGATGATGATATAGACAAGTATGGTACAAAATAATGCCATAAGGGAGACTATGACCTATGTATGTGTATATGTATTCTAAAGTTGGTTGGAGTGTGTGTGCTTGATAAGTGCAGGGGATGGTATTGCCGTTTTGCTGATCAGCGCCCGCCTCTGGCTCGAGTAGTTCATCCTCGAGGTCGTCCACGTGTGCCACCGCCTCGACTTCCTCTTCCTCGACCTCTTCCTCGGGCACCCGTCGTTGTTGTCGTATCGCCGTCGTCCCCGACACCTGTGTTTAGATCCTGGTGTCCTACAAATCGGCCGTGCCCCCGTCTGCGTCGTTCATCTTCAGCCACATCGTAATACCGGCGAACAGCCTGCACCAGTTTCCCAAATTCCCAGACAATTTGAGCAAACATTTGTTGATATCTTGACACGCTTTCCCTGAGTACTTGATCCTTGGTCTTGACGCCTTGGCAGATCAGCTTGAGATCGGTTTCAGTCTACGTAAAGAGGTTAGGAATTCTATTCAAAGTGTATGTGTGTGCGCTGGATATCTTACCATTTGATGAAGCTTTGGTTTGATCAAACTTTCATCCAGGCCTACATCTTCATAGCCCCTCACCAAAGCAATACCAAGGGTGGATGGAATAAAAAACTTTTGTGAGACCTTGAATGCATATTGTCGCATGAGGACTTTCTTGATCAGGTCGGAGATGGTTGCGTCGGTCCCAATGCCATTCTGTTCCATCTTGCCGATGAGGTCCGATTCCGTCAGTAGCTCAGGTGGTGTTGTTTTGCCTGTGTCCATCGTCAATTCAGAGGGTGTAAACTGTTGTCCTTGTGCAAAATCAGAGATGGTGCGCCCTGACCACCAATCGTAGATGTACACTTCCAAGTAGTTCTTTTGCTTGATAACCAGACCTGGCATACAGTGCAAAATGGTTCGTTTGAGTGTGTGTGCGTCCTAGCGTGCCCTAGCAGCTTACCTTTTGTTTCAAATGTCTCTGTTGCAATGGAGATAGTCACTACAGTTTCATCCCCTTGTGCATTCTTCCCACAACAGCCAAGGAATCGTCGGACAACAAAGTCGTAGACCTTCTTTTGATTACCAGTGAGAGCAGAGGTGAAGGCCGTTGGGTGGATAGGAGGATGCGCCTTGTCATTATTGGATCCACGTCTGGGGGTTTCAAAGTTGCCATCTATCAATCTATACAAGAATACTATCAGTTTCGCTTCCAGTGCTTCCTTGTCTTTTAACATACCCTTGAGCATGTTGTCCCCATTCTGGGTGCTGTGTTTGCATTTGAATAAGAGGCATAAACTCGAAGGTGTCGTCATATTGATCGGTTTCGGTTCTCGGGTAGCTGATGTATCCCTCTGTGTACAATCCTTGGGCGATCTAAAGGTAACATCAGAAAGCAGTGTAAGAGTCTTATCGTCTCCTTGCTTAGCACAAAACTTACGGTCATGATCTCTTCACCAGTCATACGGAGAGATTTTGTACCAGTTTTTTGAAGTTCGAGCGTTGCCAGGGGTAATGGTTTCCTGGAATAAGGTGCATAGAGTAAGTATAATATCTCGAGATCATGGGCCTTCCTTCATCTTACCATTTCTGTACGTTTTTCCTCGTCACGTTGGTAACAGTTGCCAAAGGATGTGAGACGCATTGATTGTAGAGTGCCAGGCATGTATGTCGGTCAAAGGAGCGTACCCGATTCCAGTTGAATGAAGTCCGCAAAGGTGGTTCGTTAGGTCGAGTTTCTTGATAGGCCACATTGATCTTCCAAAACTCTTCAGAGACAAAGTTTTCCCGTCGCAAGTATTGATCCACTATAAAGCCCAAGGTTGGAAATTGACAGCTCCCTATGGTCACGTCCCAAGAAATGAATGAAGTTAGGAGCGATTGAAAAGGCTATATGTTTCTTACCGTAACTGATCACCATTTTTTCATCCCTAACGTAGCCTCTCAAGTTGAGGGTTTGAAGCCGAGTAAACGCAGCACCAGTACGAAGGTCCAATTCTCTTCGAGTCATCACAGCCTGTACAGTACATTCGTCCAATGTTTTCGGGTTCTGAGCAGCATGATGTATCGGTCTAAAGCAAGAAACTGGTGAGTATAAGTCATTGAAAATATGTAAGTCTTACCCTGGTTGCATTGCTGAGAAGTGGGCTCGCCAAACTTGTATGTGCGGCTTGACTTTTCTACATTCTTGGACCACTTCGCCTCCGATGCCTTCGCCTTCACGATCACAGTCAGTCCATATAAACAGGATATCGGCAAAACGTACTTGTTCACGTAGATTCATCGCCACTTGTTTCATATCCTATTTTGTCGATAATATAAATGTAAGTGAATAGCAATAGGATGGAAGAAGGAGGGGGGATCTTACTTCGCTAATGTATTCCACCGTTTCGGAGCGAAACAGATCGCCAGGGTCACAGGATTGCCAATTCTTATGAGTAGAAGGGAAGTCGATATCCGTGAGATGACCAAGAACAGATGTCATGACAAAAGATGCAGTACGTTGATTGACAGTGTAATCAAAGATATAGTTCTTGACATATTGATTGCCTGTATTTTGCTAAAGAAAGAGAGTGAGAGACTATGAGTAAAAAGAGTCAATGAATGGTATCCTGGATACGTACTGTACGGAAGCTTGACTGAGAGAGTATTTCAGCAATATGCTTGGCCGCTCTGGGTTTTTCCGCCACACATAAAACCCTCATATTTCCATCAAGGCTAATGTATATAGATCAAGGTGAGAGAGAGAGAGAAAGGGCGAAGGCGAAGCAAAAATTGAAAACGAACATTTATACACAGGTTTCAAACTCCGGTCCAAATTTCGCTTGTTTTCCCTGCCAGCCAAGTATTGAAATTCCGGTCCTGGTAGCCATTGCATTGTAAAGAATAATATATTTCTCAGAACTGAGATAGACAACCTGCATTCAAATTTGACAAGGTTACGTACGTGCTTTGTACCTACTGCATGATACCAAGAAACATGCACTTGGATGTCGAATGGGTACATGAACGCTACAATAAGCTTTGAAAAAGTGACCGATTGGAGTGGTACGCACCAAGAAAGTGAACTCATCCAAGGAAACCAGGCGTTTTATGTATCATGCAGTAGATACAAAGCACGTCCGTAACCTTGTCAAATTTGAAAGCAGATTGTCCATCCAGTTTGGGAGAAAAAATGAGAAACAAAACTTTGTCAAAGGGATGGCTCAACGCTTCTTTTTTTGGGGCGAATGCCACAGACAGAACCACCGGGACAGAACCAATCTGTGTAAGCTGAATTTTGCGGACAATAAGGACTGATATGGCGGGGGACTCTGTGAGTCCCTGACTTGAGTCCTGGGCATAGCTGGGACTCAATTTGAAATGAATATAAACCGCCCCGCCAGGCACAAGAATGGTTTTACTCTTCTCATCGGAAATCGATCGGCAAGGTCCTCTCTTCTCCTGGTATCAGGTCCAACAAAAAGACACATATCAATTGCGGCTCATCATATCGTATGGAGGGTAACGTGTGTGCGAATGTGGATCAAATACGACGCCAAGGCCGATGGAACAACACAACTATAAA
Organism: Absidia glauca; assembly: GCA_900079185.1. Lineage (NCBI taxonomy): Eukaryota > Fungi > Mucoromycota > Mucoromycetes > Mucorales > Cunninghamellaceae > Absidia > Absidia glauca. Next base: position 504,563 of record LT554895.1, read on the forward strand.
CGGCGCATATCTCACCGCCCTTCCAAGAGAATTAGTGCGATCAATGGCAGGCTTCCCCACATATGGTCGATTTTTTTATATTGCACGTGCCGCCCTTAACCCACCTACCAGCCTCTGCAAGAAGTTGTTCCCGGCGATCGGCGAATGACATGACCGACTGGCGGCGAAAGAACTTGGTCCTGGCGATCCTATTCAACCTAACGTCGCTGAAAATGCATTTGTACAGGTGATCATGATGTTCAGGAAAACTTTTATACAAGACTCGGTGCTCATGATGGAACTCCACCCCTGCTAACCCATTTGGCAACATTCAATCTTCTCTGATCCAGTCTATTTGTCATTCAAAAGTCAAGTCCACATCATAGCATGAGAATGTAGTAGCATGCTCGCTTTGATATGCTAGGGATACGCTGCAAATTGAGGCTCAGGAACACGATCCTGCCCACACACTCCTCCAACAATGTGAGCCTATGCACTCTAGATTTCAAACCCCGATTGGCTATAAGATCATTTTTTTGGCCTGTTCTATTATTTTGCTCCTTCTTCCCCTCGTCATTACTTTTTTCCCTCCAATGTCATTCTCTTTACTCCACGACGTCAAACGAACGAAAACGAACGAACGAACGAGCAAACGAACGAACGAACGGTAACTCTCCTCTTCTCACGTCATGTTCATCTTTTGCTTACCATTACTAACTTTTTGCCTTCTGCATCGTCCCTCCTTCTTTTGACACTAGATCGGCTACGACGATGACGACGGCAATAGGGACGACGACGATGCTAATGACGACTCCACCACTGCTTCATGTCGCTTAAAAAGGCACTTTTAAAATTTTTAAATGTAAAAAACATGGGGAAACCCTCGCAATTTTTTTTTAGGTGCACTCCCATTCCACTGTAGAATCTCGTAGTCCAAGTTACTAATAAAAGTGTACAATTCTTTGCACATACTCTTCCGCTAATATCTTTGATACTGTTACACAGCTTGTCCGTCTTTGTCCATCTCCATTTGCTTGCTTTTTACAGTAGCTTAGTCATTCTCGTTACAACCTGTCGCCATTTACACATTAGCTTAACTCCGGCCTCAAACATAGTCTGTACCATAGCCCATTAATCCTGTTGTACCAATAAAACTTTGTATGTATGCGAAGACAGACCTTACGATCATGTACATGTCATTAGATTCATTACAACTAGTAAATCAATGGTGTTTTGGGAGTTGTCAATGGTGAGCTACTCATCTGTAGTTTGGTCTTTATAATGTACATGGTATTGTCATGGTTATGGATTTGAGAAAAGTCTTTCGTTGGCTGACTCAAGTAGGCTTTATTGATGGGATAGTACTAAAGGGCTATGGTACAGGCTATGTGTGGGGTCGTAGTTAAGCTAATGTCTAATGCCAACAAGCTATCGTAATGGAATTGACTAAACTGCTGTAAAAGTAAGCAAATGGAGGTAGACAAAAACGGCCAAGCTGTGTAAAAGTATCAGTGATAGTAGCGGAAGGGTTGGGCAAAGAATTGGTACACTTTTATTAGTAACTTGGACTACGAGATTCTACAATGGAATGGGAGTGCACCTAAAAAAAAATTGCGAAGGTTTCCCCATGTTTTTTACATTTAAAAATTTCAAAAGTGCCTTTTTAAGCGACATGAAGCAGTGGTGGAGTCGTCATTAGAATCGTCGTCGTCCCTATTGCCGTCGTCATCGTCGTAGCCGATCTAGTGTCAAAAGAAGGAGGAACGATGCAGAAGGCAAAAAGTTAGTAATGGTAAGCAAAAGATGAGCATGACGTGAGAAGGGAAGAGTTACCGTTCGTTCGTTCGTTCGTTCGTTCGTTTGTTGTCGTGGAAAAAAGAGAATGACAATGTGGAGGCAAAAAAGTAATGACGAGGGGAAGAAGGAGCAAAAACGAAGGACGGGCATAAAAAAGTTCTTGTAGTCAAATCGGGGATTGAAACCTAGAGTGCATAGGCACACATTGTTGTAGGAGTGTGTGGGCAGGGGCGGTTCTATCTTCATTTCAAGTTGAGTCCCATCTATGACCGGGACTGAAGTCAGGGACTCAGAGAGTTCCCCGCCATCTAAGTCCTTATTGTCAGCAAAAGTCAGGATACGCAGGTGGGTTCTGTCCGGAAGGTTCTGTCTGTAGCATTCCCCCTTTTTTTAAAGAATGCTTTATTTCTCAGAACTGAGATGGACAACCTGCGTTCAAATTTGACAAGGATACGGACGTGCTTTGTATCTAGTGCATGATACCAAGAAACATGCATTTGGATGTCGAACGGGTCCATGAATGCTACAATAAGCCTTAAAGAAGCGACCGACTGGAGTGGTAGTGAGCTCATCTAAGGAAACCAGTCGTTCTTGGTATCATGCAATAGATACGAAGCACGTCCGTATCCTTGTCAAATTTTACCGCAGGTTGTCCATGCAGTTCTGGAGAAAAAGAGACACAAGACTCTTTCCAAAGAGATGGCTCAACCTTTTTTTTTTGTAAAGAATGACAAGTGAGTCTTTGTGGCCAAATCGGAATTTAAACTTCGGTGGGGCTCCAATGGGCTTTTTGCGTGCCCCTGTCAAGTCTCCCTCACTATGCGATGTCTCTTCTTGAGCAAGCAGTCTTACTTTTCGTATGATAGTGCCGTCTTCCTGCTCTGAAAACGGTAAAAAGATGAGTCCGCACTCGCATTTGTACAAACGAGACATGTTAATTTGAGCCAAGACCCTTTTTTTGAAGTCCAAACTCGTGTTCCTTTTTTGCAGATCGGATTTCCAACTCCGACTCTAAATTTAAATTTGATCGGGAAACCTCTTGTCGCTTTTTCTTTTTCTTCACTTCATCTCTTCTTCATCATGTCATCCTCCAAAGACGATATCTACATGACTCGAAAAGACAAAGATGAGGCTGAACAGTCCTATCTTCCGAATCCTGCTACTCAAAGACGTCCTAACAACAATCACCCTGTCTCGTTGATCGCCGCGGTGATTGCCTTTTACTTCTTTATCTCTCTCTCGGTGGTGTTTTTGAACAAGATCATTATGAGTGGCTCCGACTTCAACTATGCTCTCTTTGTAACATGGTATCAATTGGTGGTAGCCCTTGTTTTGCTTTTGATCTTTGCTCATCTTGGAAGAACGTAAGTCCATCCTCAGTGGCTTTTCTTTCCCCTTTACTAATCCCGTTCACTCTGGCTTAGAAACAAGACATTCAGTATCATTCCTCCTTACGAATTTGATACCCAGATTGCCAAAAAGGTGGCTCCTTTGACTATTGTATATGTCCTTATGCTTGCCCTGAACAATTTGTGTCTCCAATATGTGGAAGTAACGTTTTATCAGGTAAGCCAACAAACAGGATTTGCAGGGTAACCAGGAACTGAACCCCGTCTGTTTGTGTGCTGTATAGGTTGCCCGATCACTCTCTATCAACTTCACCATCCTCTTCACCTACATGATTCTTGGAAAATCCACATCAGCCCCCGCCCTCGTCGCATGCTTCATCGTCTTTTGTGGGTTTGCGCTAGGATCGTACGGTGAAATCAACTTTTCATGGGCAGGTATCATCTACGGTGTCGGATCATCGGCATTTGTTGCTCTCTACGGTATCTACGTGCAAAAGACCTTGGCCGCTGTGGACAATAACCAGTGGAAACTCTTACATTACAACACTACCTTGGCAATCATCTTCCTGTTCCCTCTCGTGCTCTTCTCAGGTGAACTATCAGATATCTGGGCCACATCCGAAGCTATTTACGACATGGGTTTCTGGATTCTAATGACGATCTCTGGGCTCATGGGTTTTGCTATCAATGTCGCCATGTTCTTGCAGGTCAAGTATACTTCGGCCTTGACTAACACGATCTGCGGTACTGCCAAGGCATGTGTGCAAACCGTCCTCGCTGTGATGATTTTCAGGAACCCTATCTCCGGAATGGTAAGTAAAAAGAAGGCTGGGGAACGGTGGATGGATGATCCTAACGGCTCTTGTGGTTGTTTTAGAACGCTTTGGGTATCCTCTTGGCATTATTTGGCTCTGGCTACTACGGCTGGGTACGGTATCAAGAACGGATGTCAAAATAGTTTAGTTGCATCCCCTTTATAGTCGATCATGTTACAAAATAATAAACGAACACTTATAGAATTGTCTTAGATAAGCAAAAAGAAGCATCCACTTTCCCAACTGACCATTTGATCCTGTTACTTCTAGATATGGTTCGATCGCCGCTTAAATTTACAATTCAGGGGCAAAAGGAATGCGCGGTCGGGGAATCGAACCCCGGCCCTTCGCGTGGCAGGCGAAGATTATACCACTTAACCAACCGCGCTTCACATGTTTTGTTAGACCGAAATGTCTTATATAAAGCATATTTTAAATTTTGGTCACGTGACCTGCATTTTTACCATATTTGGTGTGGTGAAATAAATGTTGGTCATGTTTTGATTTTGTTTGCAGATTTTAAAACTCCGCCCCATGACTTTCCCTCTCCTTCTTCCTTATACTTATCTTTGTTTTCTTCTTTGCTTCTTCATCACTTTTTTCTCTCCATCGACATTGACTTCGCCCCACGAACTACTCGCTTTCTATACAACGATCTTGTACGATGAACACAGGTAGCTCTCACCTTCCCACCTTCTTGTCCATCTTTGGCTTGCCCTGACTAACTTTTGCCTTTTGCATCATTGCTCTTCTTTTTCTTAGATGATCGAATGGTGTGACAACGAATATAGGCTCTCTGGTAGTAGGACTAGATGGACATGTGGTTAAATTAGGCATTGGACGCAAGGGATTACGAAAAACATCGGGAAATCCTCGCAATTCTTTTGGGGGGTGCACTCACTTTTCTAATCTAGATTATGTAGCCATTGCACTGTTAAACATTACTACTCGTTTTACCTTCTCCCTTTTGCCCTCTACCACTGCCACTTTTTGCGCCGCTGGTTAGCTCTCCCCTCCTTTATTCTCTTGTCCAAGGCTTTAGGTTAGACATTACAAGTCATTTACATACCTTTGTAGCCTCCCGCCCCTTTATAGATCAAACATAGACTCATTCACTCAATAAAGCTTACATAAAAGTATCTCCATGACTACTGTCGTCTTTTGAACTCTGCCTACACAAGCATTATGTGTTCCTGAAATCCCCCAGATCAAAAAATCCAAAATGTTACCAATTTTTCGAAGCCCCGCTTTTTGAAAAAAGGACGGAGGATCACCCATGAAAAGTGCCACTTTTTGTTGGACATGCTTTTCTTCATTAAAGAGATGACATACCTCAGCTCAAATTTTACATGAAGAAAGTAGTGCCTCATATCTACCTAATGCATTCGAGGATGTTAGGTTTTGGTGGATAAATGACCGGCTTTGTTGCGAATGGAATCATTCACTGTTCTGATGCTCAGTTTAGTGTTCAGAAAAGCATACGTCGTAGATATACTTCAACCTTTGCATCTTTCGATAGATATGCATTTCATCTAACTTCATGTGGAATTTGAAGATGGATTGTCCATCTCGATTTTGAAAAAACGGGACAACTTGGCACAAAAATTTACAACTGGGAATGGTAAAGTTTCTAAAAAAGTTAAATGTGTAAAAAGACCGCCCGCCCATTTCACACCCCGCCTTTTCCCAAAACTCTCGTGTGAGTAGCAATCGGTCAAGACTTGACACACCTGCGCATATCAGAGCTTCCAAGATGACTGGAATATATTAAAAAGAGCAAAGTCAAAAGATGGTTCAAAGTAGGCTTTATTGACTGATTGAGACAAGGGTTAAGCTATACGTAGGGCTTGCCATGGAATGACTAATCTAGTGTAGTGAGCTACGCATTGAAGAATAAGAGAGCTGGCCAGCGGTGCCAAAAGGATCAGTGGTAGTGTTCAAAGAAAGTGAGCTAAGGAATGGTGCCTTTCTGGAAGTGCAGGGGCCAGACAATCTACTATAGAAAAGTGAGTACACCAGAAAAAAACTTGGGAGGGGGATCCCTTGTTGTTGTTGTTTCGTAATCCCTTGCGTCCAATCCCGGGTCTAATACGTGTCCATCCAGCTCTAGTGCCAGAGAGCCTATATCCGTTGCATTTCGTTCGACCTATCAAGGAAAAAAGAAGCAATGATGCAAAAGGCAAGTGTTAGTCATAGGTAGACAAAGATGGACAAGATGGTGAGAATGAGGGAGTTACTCTGTGTTCGTCGTTCAAGGTCGTTATATAGAGGGTTAGTCATTCGTGATGAGGTGCCCTTGTCGATGGGAAGAAAAAAAAGTGTTGAAGAAGCGAAGAAGAGACAAAGAAAAGGAATTGACAAAAAGTGAGTCTTTGTAGCCATCTCGGAGTTTAAAATGTTGTCAAGCGCAGATAATGAGGGGGAATTGCCTGGAGGAGCATAGTAGATCCCATATCCAATGTATTGTTCAAGTGCACCATCCTTTGGATTAATCCATGTGCCCATCACCATCAATACCTTGATACTCTTTGTCTCCCCTCCCCTCCTTCATTCCCTAGGCCATTACACTACAATTGTATCTCAAAGTCCTGTACGTACCCTTTGCAGCCACCTTTCCCCACTGTTACTTTGGCTCAATCATATCTCAGTCAGCCAATAAAACGTACTTGAATTCGTCCCCATGATTTTATTGCACAAACTTCGGTCATCTTGCAAACTTTGCCACCTGTGCGAAAGCAATGACATTACCAGAGCCTTAACGCTAGATAACTTCGTATTGTAGCAGTTAGATGATGGCGGTGATATGATCAGAAGGTTAGAAACAAGTGTAAGTCGGTCATTGCTGATGGATCCCGTGGTAGAACGGCCACGCTTATCTTTTCCTTTAATCAACGATCGGCTTGGTTGGATTTCACCCAGGAGCAGCTTTTATACTTCATTCTTTAGCATCTATATGTCGGCCATGATGCTGTGGTGATACTTGCCCGATGGTATAGGCTTGCATGCTATATGCGATGCTGGATTTTACAGCTCAATTATGCAGCGTATTTTCAAACCCCGCCTGCATACGAGGCAGGGCTTATGGAGTGGGGGTCTTTCCATTGAGCAGCAAAGCCTCGATGCACATCGTTTGTGAGGACTAATCTCCATACCCAGTACCTGGATTGATCTTGCCCCTTGATTGTCCTCTTCATGACATGAACGCAATGAGTGAAGTGACGACTACATTATAGGTTGTTAGCGAAAAGAAAGGCAACTTTGTGCCAAATCTGATGAGTTCCTTCAAGTATGGCTTTCGTGATATGATTGTTGTACCTGTAAAGCCGATAAAATACTTATTTTCAGAGATGTATGTAATGGCAACGATCTTCTCGTCTTTTTTGTGGTCGCACTTCGATTCTCTCGTCCTCCCTTGTCGTGTTCCATATATAAAACCTCGTACGAGCTCATATCATCGACGAGTAAAAGATTGCTTAAGTATAGTGTGCATTCTCATGGCTTTCGTTTATGTCGAGCACTAGATAGTCTATACGAACGAGCAACCCATCTGATATGATATCATTCCTGGTCCCTTGAAGGTTCTGCCGGCAGTGGCGGAGTTTGAATTGACCCACGGACTTAAGGGTGCGGAAATGAAAATTTTCGTTTTCTTTCTTCTTTCACCTTTCTCACATTGGACTATCCATTGAACAGCAACTGATCTTGATGGCCAGCCGAATTCTTCAAGCTTCGCCTCTCTCCCAAGGTTTCAAGAGAGTCTCTCTACGCAACTACTCCAACAAAGGTAAAACATTGAATAGGCTTAGCTAGCAGCTTCATGATCTTTTGTACTTTGTGGGATCTAACGTCTTTTTATGTTATTCCCTTTGGACAGCCACTCTCCGAGCTGGTGACAATGTGTTAGGTTACCGTGTCCAGCAGGTAAGCACAAAAGTAACAAAAACAAGTAGTGTAGTTGGACTCATCCTCGAGATTTAGGTACGGCGTGTTCCAGAACTCGAATTGACAGCTATATCCTTGGAGCATGAAGCGACTGGGGCCAAGCACTTGCATATTGATCGTGAAGATAACAATAATGTCTTTGCAGTGGGCTTCAATACGTCTGTCAGTGACAGCACTGGTGTACCTCATGTCTTGGTAAGTACTCTAATGTAACAGAAAGGTCAACGAGCAAGGATTGTTTGGTTTGTTTACTGTTCTAACTGCCTTGTTTGTATAGGAACATACAACTTTATGCGGAAGCGATCGATATCCAGTGCGCGATCCTTTCTTCAAGATGCTCAACCGAAGTCTTGCCACCTTTATGAACGCCTTTACCGCCTCCGACTTTACTATTTATCCGTTTGCAACGACCAACAAGGTGGATTACAACAATTTACGCAACGTATACATGGATGCGGTTTTCCATCCCCGCCTGGAAAACCTGGACTTTGCTCAAGAAGGCTGGCGACTGGAGCACAAGGTTCCTGTGGATCCCTCTACACCTATTCAGTTTAAAGGCATTGTGTATAACGAAATGAAAGGACAAACGGTAAGAGGGGAAGGAACATGATGAATGAAAGAGACGGCTGGTTACTAACACGATCCTTCTAGTCTGATGCGAACTACCGCTTCTATGCAGATGCTCAAGAAAAAATGTTCCCTGGCACGGCTTATGCGCATTCAAGTGGTGGTGATCCTCCTTATATCACCGATCTGACTCATCAACAACTCGTCAAGTTCCATCAAGATCACTATCACCCTAGCAACGCTCGCTTCTTTACTTACGGTAAGCTCTCAAGTTGGATACCTACCGTTATGACTTTTGTCTAACAACATTTCTTCTTAGGAAACTTCCCTCTTGAAGAACACCTGAAACATATCGGACAACAGCTCAAGGGGTATGAACGCATCGAACCAGTTGTGGTCAACAAGTTTGTCACTCCTTGGACTGAACCCAAGACCGTCCAATCTACCTGTGCTCAGGATCCTCGTAAGTTATAGATCAAAAGGATATCGGTTGGTACAAGTATTGATGGCCCAACCTCTCTAGTGTCTCCTGCTGACAAGCAAACTCGGCTCTCTTTATCCTTTTTGGCCAATGACACTACAGTAAGTACGGCAAAAGAAAGTGGAATGATAGCATACTCAGATCATCCTTTGTAGGACACCTTTGAAACCTTCTCTTTGAGGCTGATGTCTTCTCTTCTCCTCGATGGCCATGCTTCTCCTATGTACAAGGCATTGATCGATACAAACTTGGGCTCTGAATTCTCTGCCAACACAGGATATGACCCTTCAACAAGGTAAGAGGAACGGCGTACTTACTGTCATACGAGTACTAATACTTGTTCTTATGTACTACGTAGGGTGAGCTCTTTATCTGTGGGCTTACAGGGTATCAAGGAGGATGATCTTGAAAAGGTAGGTGGTGATTTTCAGGGCACGGTACTGCATATACTGACTTCGTTACTAGGTGACACAAACTATCCAAAGTGTCTTGGAAACTGTCAAGAAGGAAGGTTTTGATCCGAAACGCATTGACGCCGCTTTACATCAAATGGAACTTGGACAGAAACACGTAAGCCAGAACATAGACTCATGTTAGTATGGTTATTCACCGTTTCTCCGCCTATGTGTAGAAAACCGCCGACTTTGGACTGACAATCATGCATGGTGTTAGTTCAGGATGGTTTAATGAAGTGGATCCCATCGATCTTCTTGAAATCAACAAGGTATGTAAACTAGGTTGTAACATGGGATAGTGTACTCATAGCCATCACATTACAGAACCTTGACCGTCTGAAGAAGGAACTGGCTCAGGGCAACTTTTTTGAATCCCGTATCGACAAATACTTGCTCAACAACCCGCACAAACTCACATACATCATGAAGCCTGATCAACACTACTCCACCGACTTGGTCACCGAAGAACAAGCACGCTTGGCTCAAAAGGTCGATCGTCTAGATGATGCCGAACTGCAACAGATTTTGGAACGAGGGGCGGAATTACAAAAGAATCAGGAAAAGACCGAGGATCTGTCATGTCTGCCGACATTGGAGCTGGGGGATATTGCAGCAAAGTCCAAGCGAACACCACTGGATCACACCGGCTTATGCAACACTCCAGTACAATGGCGGACCACTGCGACGAATGGGATCACCTACTTTAGAGCCATCAGCAACCTACCAGCACTCTCGGATGAACTGAAGATGTACTTGCCCTTGTTTTGCGACGTAAGAAAAGAAAAAGGGTGCTTTGATCATATCGTTAACCAGCGCATGGCTTGCTTGTAGACTCTCTTATCTCTGGGCACCAAGAATCAATCTATGGCTGAAATCGATGATGAAATACGCCTTTATACTGGTGGTCTTCGTGCGTCCATGACGGTTTCTACAAACCATTCAGGTAAGACTATCAATACACTGCTGCTGCGACGAGACGAGTGGAAACTTACAAATACACTTGTCAAATAGATATCGACGTTATGGAAGAAGGCATCGCTCTTATGGGGAACTGCCTCGATCGCAACATTGATAAGATGTACGATATCCTCACCAAACTTATCTTGGAAACCAACTTTGACGACGCTGAAAAGCTTAAAACCCTCATCATCGGAGTAAGTCAGATAAAAAGTTGACCAGCATGATCTGCAGTAATGTGATTCTGATGATTCTTCCTCTTTTATAGAACGCAAGTGGGTTAGTCAACTCTATTGCTGACTCTGGTCATATGTTTGCTCGCACTTACGCTGGATCCAGTCTGTCACCTGCCATGAACAACTCTGAAAAGTTTGGTGGTTTGACACAGGCCAACTTTATGAGCCAACTGGCTGGTATCGAAGATATGTCTCAAGTCTCCAACAAGCTGAAGGAAATCGCCGGTCTCGTTTTGAAGCAAGATACACTCCGTGTGGCCGTTACCTGTGGCGAAGATGCTGTCTCTGCCAACGAAGCGTCTCTGATCAAATTCCTCACGCATATGCCATCCCCTTGTCCTTCCTCTGTGCCCTCCTCCTCCTCTCCCTTTGTACCCACCTATCCCAAAACCTTCTTCCCGCTTCCCTTCTCCGTCAACTTCTCGGCCAAGGCGCTCCGTGGGGTCCCTTACACCAACGAAGACGGTGCCAAGTACCAAGTACTCTCGTCCCTGATGACCAACCACTACCTCCATCGAGAAATCCGTGAAAAGAATGGCGCCTACGGTGGTGGCTCCAGCTATGCAGGTCTCAACGGGCTCTTCTCCTTCTACTCTTATCGTGATCCCCGTGCCATGGAAACCTTGGATACGTACCGCTCTTCTTTGACGTGGGCCCTGGATCGCACCTTTACAGATCAAGAACTGACCGAGGCCAAACTGTCCATCTTCCAAGGCATCGATGCTCCGCAAAGCGTTTCTGAAGAAGGCATGTTGCAGTTTGTTTATGGTATCTCGGACGAAATGCGACAATGGCGACGAGAACAACTGTTGGCGGTGACACAGACGGATGTGCGACATGTTGCAGAGTCCCTGGCTTCACAGTCTGCGTCGATGGTGATCCTCGGTGAACAAACAGACGAACTCGCTTCTCGGTTGGACGGCTGGGATATCAAGCAATTCGGCGCACAAGCATAGTTTGTAGATTGTTTAGTTTAGTAGATTCTAGAGGGTTGATTACATAGCATTGCAAGACTCACTAATAAAAAAAAAAAAACTCTTCGTTATCATGTATCAATCAATGGTTTTGTTGGGTTCTTTTTAATGAAAACTGCTCAACTATTAAGACACTACGCCTTTGTACGATCAATTATTGTTGATGGAAAAGAAGGAACTCTTATGTGCTTTTTTAAGGGGTCTGTAGAACAGCAGCCCTTATTATCTTCTTTTAAGACAGGCTTATCAAAGATTGGCATGGCAACGGTAGAGCCAATAGGCCTTCTCCCCCCCACAGTGACAGTCGGAGGTTAAAAAACGAGATCCAACTTTTTTGTCAACCCCGCCATGTGGTACCGAGTGATATCATCTCTCCTTTCATGCAAACCGACCGAAGCGACTTTTGCAAAGAGGGGATAAATGTCAAAGCGGTCCTGAAGATGATAAATGGCTTTTAGTATGAAGGAGCTAGTAGGGTAATGATTATCATACCGTATTACTCATTACAGTCGTCAAATTCAATGGCCGCTGTCTAAAGTCATCAGTGGTCAGTGTGGTCGTCCACCTATAAGTATGTGTGGATCAACACAAGTTTCTACTACACATAAAGATGATCAACAATGAGTAATAAGATCGGAGGGGCCGTATATATGCACTTTTGTTAGAAAGGGGCCATGAAAAGATCAAAAGCAGATGACAAATGAGCATTGCCCGAGGTGTTGAAATTTTGCGGAGAAGCCGGAAGAAGGTTGATGGAAGAATCAAACTCCATTCGTTTTTCACATGGACACTTTGGCTTATTCAAGCGGGGTTTAAACCCATATCACATGCGGTGAGAGGTGGGCAAGTCGTTGCTCGCTTGGGTGGATAGAAAGAAAGAATATCGGAGTGTGAAATGACTGAAACAAACCTATTTAAGTGGGGCTCGCTAGGAACGGCTCTCTCTCTTTCTCTTCTCTTTTCTTTTCTTTGTATCTCTCTTACACTTTATAACAATCTCCATCATGGCCGACCAAGAATTAATCGCTTTCCAACAAGAAGTTGAACAAGTCAAGCAATGGTGGACATCCCCTCGCTTCCGTAATGTCAAGCGTGTGTACACCGCTGAACAAGTCGTCTCCAAGCGTGGTGAATTCCCTACTCAATACCGCTCTGATGCCATGGCCAAGAAGCTTTGGACTCTCATTGAAAAGAACAAGGCTACTGGTGAAACCAGCCATACATTCGGTGCTTTGGACCCCGTTCAAGTAAGTGACTTTTGCTTCTTATGGTTTTGAACGACTGTTTGTTGACTGACTCTTTTACATAATAGGTGACTCAAATGGCCAATGCTGGTATTGAAACTGTGTATGTTTCTGGTTGGCAATCATCCTCTACTGCGTCCACCTCCAACGAACCTGGACCTGATCTTGCTGATTACCCTATGGACACTGTCCCCAACAAGGTCGAACATCTTTTCAACGCTCAACTCTTCCACGATCGCAAGCAACGTCAAGCCCGTCTCTCCATGACTCCTGAAGAACGTGCCAAGACTGTCAAGGTTGACTACCTCCGTCCTATCGTTGCTGATGGTGACACTGGTGTAAGTTGAAAACAACACAAACAGTTGTGTATATTAGCACATCCACTCACTCTTTGCCTTTTATGACATTAGCATGGTGGTATCACTGCTGTCATGAAGTTGACCAAGATGTTTGTCGAACGTGGTGCTGCCGGTATTCACGTCGAAGATCAATGCCCTGGTACCAAGAAGTGTGGCCACATGGCTGGTAAGGTGCTGGTCCCTATTGCCGAACACATCAACCGCTTGGTCGCCATCCGTTTACAATATGATATCATGGGTGTTGAAAACATTGTCGTGGCCCGCTCTGATGCCGAAGCCGCCACCTTGATCAGCAGCAACATTGATAACCGCGATCACGAATTCTTGGTGGGTGCTACTGTCGAACTCCCTCCCTTGGCTGCTTTGATGACTGAAGCTGAACAACAAGGCAAGTCTGGTGATGCTCTCCAAGCTATTGAAGATGAATGGGTTGCCAAGGCTGGTTTGAAGCGTTACGGTACTGCTGTGGCTGACGAACTCAAGAAGGCTGGTAAGGCTCAAGCTGCCGAAGACTTTTTGACCAAGATCCACTTCAAGTCCAACGCTGAAGCCCGTGCTATTGCCAAGTCCTACGGTGTGGAAATCTTCTGGGATTGCGACTCTCCTCGTGTGCGTGAAGGTTTCTACCGTTATGAAGGTGGTACCGAAGCTGCTACTGCCCGTGCCATCGCTTTTGCTCCCTTCGCTGATATGTTGTGGATGGAAACCAAGAAGCCTATTCTCTCTCAAGCCGAACAATTCTCCAAGGGTGTCCTTGCCGTCCACCCCGAAGCCAAGTTGTGCTATAACTTGTCTCCTTCCTTCAACTGGGACGCTGCTGGTATGACTGATGACGATATGGAAGCTTATGTCTGGCAATTGGGTAAGCTCGGCTTCGTCTGGCAATTCATCACTCTCGGTGGTCTCCACGCCAACGCTCTCGCCACCGCCACCTTCGCTCGCAGCTTCAAGGCCCGTGGTATGTATGGCTATGTCAGCAACGTCCAACGCAAGGAACGTGATGAAGATGTCGATGTCCTCCAACATCAAAAGTGGTCTGGTGCCAACTACGTCGATGAATTGATCAAGGTGGTGACTGGTGGTGTGGCTGCTACTGCCGCTATGGGCAAGGGTGTCACTGAAGACCAATTCTCCAAGAAGGCTTAAATCATATAGTTTAGAATAGCTTCCTTACATGTATACTTTTTTTTATCATTCCTCTTCGTTGAAACACAATCTGTACTATAATAAAAAACCTGATCTCCTTTCTTCACTCACTTGATACTGACTCGATCTAAAGATGATTACATACGGTGATTAAAGTTTATCCCAGTTCGTTTCTTCATCGACTGTGTGTAGCCTAACTGGTACCTTTGATTTCCATAAACGATCTAATTGATAAGATAGCACAAGCGGTGGTTGATAACTTGAATGCTGGGTAAATGACACCATTCCCTATTTGGATCTTCCCTCTCCTCTCCACATTTTGTTGAAACCTCCACATCATTCACTCTTCATTTCTATGTAAAAAGCACATCAAGGACACATTCTGTGATGAGTAGTGAGTGCCTCATAGGTGAGCATGGTTTCTTCCCCTCTTTTTCGGGAAGGATCCTGATTGGTCGTCTTTTGTGATCGCGGCGTTTGAAAATGACAAGAGCCAAGCATGCTTTAATCTGTCAGCAAATTTAACGGCCCCCCCTCCACCCACCCACACCACACCTTTCTCCTCCGCGGGGATAAAATAGAAGATACGTAATGAGTTACCTGTAAACCTCAGAAAGAAGGAGATTAAGGGGCTCTTGTCAATTTCATCTCGACTCGCTAAAATGATTTGCCTCCCCAGTGGCCGTTGGTGAAACTCCGCTCCGCCCTCTTTGTCATCCTAGATCAAAGACGATCCGTCTGGGGAAATAACCTTTTTCCCAGAAGTAGAGTATGTCACGGACAGTCATCATTCTGCCTTGCTCCAAAAGACGATCCATATTCTCACCCTGCAAATGTCGAGATCTCAAACGCTGCCTGAGTATCCAAAAAGCATCCTCCTAACAGCCAAATGCAAAAGTAGAGATGGCCCTCAATGTATAGAAAGAACACACCCACACGTCAATGCGTCTTTTCCTTTTGGAAGAGAAAAAAGGTGCACACCTTTTGCTAAAGTTAGAACGATCTTGGCTCCTCTTGGAAGAAAAAAGTCATGCGAAAAACCACTTGCCGAAGAGGAAATGGATCAGCTTATAGCAGCTGTCATTCTAAGCAGCTGTCAAGCAACCACGATGAAGGAGGGTCCAATGTCAGCTTGAAATTCCGCCAGAGCGCCTGCTTGTTTGGAACTGTAGGAAAACTCATCGGTTTTGGACCCAATTTTTTTTTTGTAGAGCGGTGCCCTTTTTCTCAAAACCGAGACAGATAACCCACATTCAAATTTCACACGGAGAAAGGTACCATTCATATGTATCTGCTGGTACCAAGAACGAGTTTTTTCTGTGTTATTTATTCTGTTAACCCTAAACAAAGCTCAAAATGAATAAAACTCCGCACCTGTCTACAAAAGAACCACTTTTTTAACTAAATCCTTTTTTTTGCTTCTTCTTTGCTTCTTGGTCACTTTTTTTTTTCTTTCAATCGACATTTGCGCCGCACCACGAACGACTCGCCCTTTATACAACGACATTGAACGACAAACGTAGGGTAATTCTCTCCCTTTCACCATCTTGCCCATCTTTACCTTGCCATGACTAACATTTGCCTTTTTTTTATCTCTGCAACTTTTCTTCTTAGCAAATCGAATGAGAAGGTATCGGATATAGGCTCTCTGGCACCAGGACTGGAAGGGCAGTGACTTAAGATTAGGGATTGGATGCAAGGGATTACAAAAAACATGAGGAAACCCTCGCAACGTTTTTTAGGTGCACTCACTTTTCCATTGTAGATTCTGTAGCCATTGCACTTTCAGAGCTCACTAGCCCACCTCCTTTGGACACCATCACTGACCCTTTAGGCACCGCTGATACCCTCTCTTCAATCCGTAGCTCATTACACTAGACTAGTCCAGTCCTACATGTAGTTTAACCAATGTCTCATCCAATCAATAAAGCCTACTTGAAATCATCTCCTTGACTTTACTCTTTTGAGTAGACTCCAGTCACTTTTGAATAGACTCCAGTCACTTTTGAATAGACTCCAGTCATCTTGGCAGCTCTGACATACACCGGCACCCTAAGTCTAGACGTACACTAGGGATTGAAAAAAGCAGGATGTGAAATAAAGTGAGCGGGCGGCCTTTGAACACATTTGATTTTTTATAGGAACTTCGATTTCCAAGTGTAAAGTTTGTGACGAGTTGCCTTGGTTCTCAAAACTGAGATGGATAACCCATCTTCAAATTCAACTTGAACCAAGATGAAATGCATATCTATTGATTGATACCAAAATAAAAGTATATATGTGTTGCATACTTCTCTGAACACTACACAAAGTCTCAAAATCGCTACTGATTCCAGTAGTCCTAAAGTTCGTAATTCATGTACTGAAACCCTACATCCCTCGCATCATTCAATATACAAGAATCACTCCTTGTTTCATGAGAAATTTGAAGTGAGGTTTGCTATTTCCTTGACGAGTAAAGCCATGTCCAACAAAAGGGGGCACTTAGGGATAGAGGCAGGTACACATGAAATGCCTATACAATCGCCCACCAGAACTTTACACACACCTTCTAATCCTACCCTACCATGCTAGAATCTCCATCCCATAGCAATCCTTACCCCAACGTCAATCACTACAGAACACACCCTACACTACCTCATTACAACCCCCTGTACCCCTCATATCATCTTCAAACTCCGACAGATCGCTCCACAGCCCGCATATCTATCCAAACTTCAATCCAACATATCTCGCCCGGAAATGCACCTAGACCACTCATTTTACCCTTGAAACGACCGGAGGGAGCACAGTTTTAGACGGAGCTGGTGAACAGTCATTAGCCTAGTGAATGACCTGCCTTGAAACTTTAACGGTCTGCTCAGGAAAGCCGTACGAGGATGCACCTCCCATTAGAATTGAGATTCAACCACTTTGAAAAGTGGAGCTTATGTCTCTACTCAAGCGGGGGAATGGTGATGGCCCGTGATGTTGAACGGTCATTAGCCTACTGAATGACCTGTCCTGAAACTTTAACGGTCTGCTCAGGATGGCCGTACGAGGATGCACCTCCCATTAGAATTGAGATTCAACCACTTTGAAATGTGGAGCTTATGGCTCTACTCAAGCGGGGGAATGGTGCTGGCCTGTGATGTGGAGCGGTCATTAGCCTAGTGAATGACCTGCCTTGAAACTTTAACGGTCTGTGTCGTAGTCGTGAGAGTACTGAGTCAAAATATCAGGATTTATTCGATAGGATCGAGAGAGGGAAAACATCTTAGTGATGGGAAAAAACCCTCTTTCTAATAGATAC
>LT554895.1:552037-568649 GCA_900079185.1 Absidia glauca
GTGATAGTAGCGGAAGGGTATGGGCAAAGAATTGGTACACTTTTATTGGTAACTTGGACTACGAGATTTTCCAATGGAATGGGAGTGCACCTAAAAAAAAAATTGCGAGGGTTTCCCCATGTTTTTACATTTGAAAATTTTAAAAAGAGCCTTTTTGGGCGACATGAAGCAGTGGTGGAGTCGTCATTAGCATCGTCGTCGTCCCTATTGCCGTCGTCATCGTTGTAGCCGATCTAGTGTCAAAAGAAAGAGGAAGGATGCAAAAGGCAAAAAGTTAGTAATGGTAAGCAACGATGAGCATGACGTGAGAAGGGAAGAGTTACCGTTCGTTCGTTCGTTTACTCGTTCGTTCGTTCGTTTGTCGTCGTGGAAAAAAGAGAATGACATTGTGCAGGCAAAAAAGTAATGACGAGGGGAAGAAGGAGCAAAAATGAAGGACGGGCATAAAAAAGTTCTTGTAGTCAAATCGGGGTTTGAAAACTAGAGTGCATTGGCACACATTGTTGGAGGAGTGTGTGGGCAGGGGCGGTTTTATCCTCATTTCAAGTTGAGTCGCATCTATGACCGGGAATCAAGTAAGGGACTCAGAGAGTCCCCCGCCATATCAGTCCTTATTGTCCGCAAAATTCAGCATACTCAGATTGGTTCTGTCCCGGTGGTTCTGTCTGTAGCATTCCCCCTTTTCATGGGTCCGTCCTTTATTCAAAAGCGGGGTGTGAAAAATCTCGCCCAGCACTTTTGGTTTTCTCAACCGGAGGGCGCCATAGTCAGAAAGTGAGCGATGATCCTTCATGCACTTGATCCAGAGAGTCAGTCCTTATAGTGCACAGTGCAAAAGTCAGGCTCTACTTTACCTCCTCCCCCTTTTTTGTTGTTGTTCCAATGGACGAGGTTGACAATTTGACCTTTTTGAAAACTGTCCGGTTTTGAACCCCTATTTTTTGTGTAAAGAGTTGCCATATTTCTCAAAACCGAGACAGACAACTTGACTTCAAATTTCATATGGAGCAAGAGACAACTCATATCTATCGAACGATACCCAAGGACAAGCGCTCCCATGTTGCACGCTCCTGCTAGCCCCACACAAAGCCCCCAAACAGCGACTTTTGCCCCTAAAGTCGACGATTTATCCGAGAAAACCAAACATCCTTGATATCATTCGATAAATAGGAAGCACATCTTTCTTCATGTAAAGTTCAAAGTAGGGCTGTCTATCACGCTCACAAAGAAATCAGTACCAAGATAAAAAAAAAGTGGCATGAGACGATGGCCCGTCCTTTCAAGTAGTCAGGTTCAGCAAAAGAGATGATAAAGTCAGGAAGGCAGTTTGGTTTTATTGACTAAAGGAGAAGCTATCTATGTCTAGGCGAGGTGGGAAAAGTTATGAGCCTGGCCAGAGTTCGAATTTCTGTTCATGCAAATCAAAAAGACAGTAGGAGAGCGTTCATTTTTAGGGCTTTATTGATTTCATTTCTTTGTACACATGGCAAACTAGGGTAAAGAATCAAATCGAGTATATATGTATGTATGTAGAACTAAAAACTAAAGAAAAGAGAGGTATGAATAACACACTAAAGTATGGGGTATGTTTTATAATCCGCCTTGTAAGATATATGCAATGCTAGAGTTGATGAATTCCTTCTTTGGTGTCATGTCGAATCCAAAGAATGCACCCAGCTGTTCGCGCACTACATGATAGAAAAAAAGTTAGTCAACTCCGTCCCTCTTAACTACTCTGTATGTTTACCTTGTTTCTTTGTAACACTCATCAGGTTAGCAGTGGCCAGGATGTTGCGGATTTCGCACAAGATGTCTTCGTCGGTCGGGAAGCCAGCAGGGAAAATTATAGGGGCAAGACCGCCCTGAGAGAGAGGCACGGAGAATTGGCTCATGGGTCGCATCGGGAGATCAAAGTCCGTTGGTTGGCCATGTAAAAGAGAAGACCGACTACCCATAAAGTTGGAATAGGCACCCGGTTGTTGTTGCTGCTGCTGCTGCTGTTGTTGTTGCTGTTGCTGTTGCTGTAAAAGTAGCTGAGGTTGTTGCTGAGTGTATCCCATGACACTACCACGATCGTTCATCATTGTGTTTGCGAATTGACCAAGATCAGGGCCAAAGCTGTTCAGCGACATGGTGCGAGAGCCGCGGTGCAAGGGGGGCGAGAGATCCATACCGACCATCGATCCAGGAGCACCCATCATGGCTGGCATAGGAGATCGAGACCTGTTGACACCAAGGTTCGTATCGCGATAGTAATCATATTCCCCACCGGCATCCACCTGACTACCATATTGGCTTTTAGCATCGTACATTCCGACAGATCCATTTGTGTTTCCACCAAAGCCAATGCCGCCACCGCCATGCGTATAGTAACTTGGATAGCTTTGCCCAGTAACACCTGTTTCCTTGGATCCAGTTGAGCCGAGTTCCCAGAGTTCTTGTTCGTACACGCTCCATTTCTTCAAGGGGATCATCTTTTCGTCAAACTTTTCATCATCAGCGACAATAATCTTCTTTTGCTTGTTGTCACCGACCACGACCCGAGTGTTCCCCCAAGAGAAATCATCAAAGTGCCAAAAGGAGTAGATCGGTAAAAAGAAGGAGAAGACCGGGATGGCGAGAATGTAAAAGAACATCCAGCCAATGTGTTGCCATTGTCGTTTTAGAATGAAGAGGACCGCCTGCAGACCATAGATACCGGCTAACATGCACATGGCCAGGATGGGAATGGGACCAGTGCCGGAAGCAATCACGTAAATCAGGTAGCCGAGATACACCACCGAGACAGGAAGCGTCAAAGTGCCTATCAGATCAATCAGGACTACAAATCGCATTGAGAAGCAGCAGAATCCACAGAGATCAGGCAAGAGCACCACTTCAAAGAGATTGTGGATGGTAGAGTTGATCCACCGCCGGCGTTGAGAAAGCAGGATCTGCCATCGGTCGGGAGCCACCGTTTTGCATTGGGCATGGGACGTAAACTTCATCTTGTGAGAGGGGAAGTGCTTCATCATCAGGGTTGTCAGGTACCGATCTTCGCCCAAGTGGAGGAGATTCTTCTTGTGCAGGGTGTCCACATGGTTGTCCGAGTAGTCGAGAATCACCTTGGGGGAAATAATCAGGGGCTCGTTCTTGACAGGCGTCCGGATACGGTACATACAAAAGCAGCCAGGTAAGCAAGTGACCGAGCCAAAGAGGGATTCAAACGCCTTGGCCAGATGATGGGAGATATAGTATTCGTACACCTGAATCATCGTCGTCCACGACCGATCTTCGTTCACCAGCTTGGTTTCACCGCAAAGACCGATAATCCGCCCGTCGTGCAGCATGCATGAGATCATATGGTTCAGGGCATCAGGGAGCACCTCCGTATCAGAGTCGACCATTAGGATATATTCATAGAAGGACGGGTTGACACCAATGACATTTTTGATCTGATGGTACATTTCCAACTCCAGCGGGGTCATTTCACCATCAAAGTGCACCTTGTTGAGGAAATTCATGCAAATCATCTGCGAGTCCCGTTTGCCACGATTTCCAGGTTTAGCCCGTTCAGACGCCTTGCCGACCTTGACCACCACCACATAGGGGACCACATGACCATCACATTCGTAGAGACCAGCATACACCTTGCCATAGTTGAGCTGCTTGCTGCCTTCGCCGATAGACTTGAACATGAGCGGTTCAGGGTCGTTCTTTGTATCGTAGCCCAGGACATCCAAGACGATCCGCGGAGTCGGTCGATCGTTCCCACTACCCATAATCATCCCATCGGCAATAATCAGAAGCAGTTTGCGCTTGTCGTCATAGTTCAGCACCGTCAGCGAGTCAAAGGTCTTGCGCAGGGATTCTTCGTCTTCGGTATAGCACGGGACTTGGCAGATCACAAACTTGTCGTGGTCTTCAGGGGTAGGAGCGCCGCCAAATTGAAGCGCCGCCAGGAACTTGACCAAGATCACCAGGCACATGATGCACGCAAAAGACAGTAAGAGGTAGTTGGTAAACGTACAGCGAGGCGTTTCCCGTTCGTCCACATCACCAATGTAGAAAAAGTTGTTGAGGCAGTTGAGGTTGGTGGCTTGATCGGCAGCAGACATGGCACCCTTGTACTTGTTCCATTGTGTGGTAGCATCGCCGCCGCTAAACTTGTTGAAGATTTCCTCCACGGCCGGAGAGAGGAAGTGATAGTCGCCACCGCCCGCACCCGAGTCAAAGTTTTTGGCTGTTTCGAGGTAATCCGTGATATCATAGACCTTCTTGTTGATTGCCATGGCCTTGCGACCCCAGCCTTGGAAGTCCTGCTGCAGTTGCGAGAGTTGGATCACCACGGTTCCTTTCTTGTAGAGCTTCATATTGGGCACAAACGTATTCCAGTACCACATAGGGTCCTTCATATCCGCCAAGGTAGTTTCCACGAGCTGATCACCCGAGAGATGCTTGAAGGGACCAATGTCGATCGTCTGATTTGGGATCACCTGGACCGAGGGATTTGTCACCAAGCCTTGGCACGCCACCGTCAAGGGAGGAGGGACCGTGTAGGAGACATCCAAACCGGCCAGCTCGCTCATGGCATCCTTGTTGGCATTATGAGCAGTCGTTCCATGACCAGCGATGGCAAAACTTGTAACATCATAGGCAACGCCACGCACGCTCATGTAGATATCGTCGGGGGTACCATGGGCCTTGATGTTGGCGGGCGAATACATGCTTTTCGTTCCAGGGCACACCACTTCACCAAGTCCGACAATGACAAAAATCACCAGACTTGAGAAGAAAAAAATCACAATACAGAGAGTCACCTTTTCACGCCAGGCCATTTGCACATCTTCACGCTTCATCTTGCCAAACCAGCGTAGGAACGGAGACGGGATCCACCAGGTCATGAGCCACACAAACCGCACCCACCAGATCCGCACAGGAGAGATCGGCATTTCTTCCACCAGTTCATGCTGAGGCGTTTGGTAATCCTCCACCATCTTGCTCATATCCATATTGGGACCAAATCTAAAAGAGAGAGGCATGATTTAGTACACTTTAGAAAAAAAAGTCGGAGATTGAAAAAAGACAACTTACCCTTCAGAGAGCCCCTTCATTCCCCATTCAGATTCATCGCCCCATTGACTTCCTTCACGCTTGACACCGTCTTCAGTTTCGGCATAGCTTGCATTATCTTCAAAAAAGGACGAGCGGGGCAAGTGAGGATCGTTGTTGGTAGCGTCGCTATTGTAGCCCATAAAGTGTTGTCGAGGCTTCCCGTCGTAATACATGGCATCCGAAGCCACCGCCGTGTGATGATTCGTGGGCTCGAGTTTACCGTCACCATGAGGATCCACCGTCAGCGTAGCTGTAGAGTTGCCGATCTCGGGGTCCAGTTGTTGTTGTAAAAGATGACCTGTCGTTGTTGCCTCGGTCCTTGATCGTTCGCGGTCTTCCTTCTCGGCCAAGCGGAGTCCATTCTCCAGTTCACGCCAAGTATCATGCGAAAGCCAGATCATTTCGTTGCCAAGAGTCGCTTGATCGTTCGTCCAGTTCATCATCGTCATTGTCGTTTCCAGCTTTTCCCGAGCAGGCATTTTCGAGGTGTCGTCAGGGAGGAGCGATTGCACAAGCGTGTGGTACCGAGTGAGGAATTCAGCAAAGGTGTAGTAGTTCAGGTACTCTTGGCGGCTGCAGCGAAGGGCTAGGTCGGGGAGCAAAAAGGCACGGACTTGAGCCTTGACTCGTTTCAAATCAAAGTTGTCAGGGGTCATCGTATCGTTCGGCCGGATATGGATGATGTTGTATATCTTGGTGTCGGAGACGGTGTAGAAGAGATCGCGGAGGGTGATGAAGAGTTGATCCGTCACTGTGGTCACCTGCATGTTTTGGTAGGCGTCCTCGGCATCTTTGCTGGTCAGTTTCTGTTGTCGAGAATCCGAATCACCGCCGTTAGTTGCATTAGCGTCATTGTTGTTGCTGCTGTCGCCGCCTGCATTAGCGTCAGAGGAGCCGGCAGTGAGATCCATGGGTGTGCTTCCAAGTGCTGATATTGTATTCGCAGTAGTGGTCGTCGCTGTCATACCAGCCATACGTCGTTTGTTGGATCGCTTCATAGAGGGTGCCCGGGTTGGTTTACTTGGAAGTTGCGCCTTGACAATGGTGCGGTCGTCCTTTGGGTGTGATTCGGTCGCCATCACCGTACTTTGGAAGAGCGTGCTGACAAACATATTAGTGGAGCTGTCCCGAAGCAAGTTGACGAAATCAGGTGACAGATCGTCAAGATTCTTCTCCAAAAAGGCGTCCACCGTATAATGCACCGTTCCTGAGAAGTGATTGACACCAAAAGCATAGGCATAACCCGACTTTGCGAAGGATGGATGGTTGCCGTATTGTCGCTGTACGTTGGCCAAAAAGTTAGCATCAGTAGCATCAGTCGCCCCCGTTTGAAGTTTGGCACAATCACGATCCATGACACCAACGATCCCACCCAGCCCAAGTGCTGCTGATTTCAGGATGAGTTTACTGCTATTGCTGCTGTTGATGTCGTAGATGTTGCAATTATCCTTCCCAATAAGCAATTCCAGGCACGCGGTGTTATCCATTGTAACCACTTTGGGGAGAGACAGACCATCCTTGACCATGACGGCGTTGAGACCTTCGGCATCGTTGAATTGGCGCTGCATCATAAACTGGTGGATCCGTTCGTTAGCAAAGTTGGCGCAGAACTCTTCGAATCCATTGGTCTTGAAGTTTTGGAATCCAAACTGATCCAGGACACCAATAAAGTTTGCCGGTTCATCCACATCATTGTAGCAGATCTTGGTATTGATAGACTCCACGATCCACAAAAAGAGGACATGATAAAGCGCACGAGCCAGAGCATCCCGTTGTTCCACGGCACCTTGAGGATTCAGGAACATTGTGCAGAGTTCCTTCCGTATCAGACGCAGCTTGTAGGTCAGGGCAGTTTCCAATTTCGAGGGAGACACACCGAGCATAGCAGAGACCAATTCCAGTTCATCCATATTGCGCACACTACAGGCTTCTTGTGTTGCCATGCCACCATCCCGATTTTCGCCAAACTGTAGGTTGCCAAGGTGAAGGATCGCTGCAAGCAACTGGAAGATTTGAGTGACGGTCTTGGCCTTGAATCCACATATTTTCAGAGCGCTTTTCAGGGCACCAAAACCAATAGCATCGTTCACCCCCGGCACTTGGACGCATTTGGATTGGCCGAGATAATGGAAGTAGTCTGGATCAAAGTTGATGTGAAGGGCGGCTTGTTCGTCAGGGCTTGTGCCACCAAGGAGCTGATAAAAGACGTTGAAGGATCGTTCATCTTTGGGGACGGTTGTCACACGGATCTTGTCAAATGAGTAAGTCAATGTTTTGGCACCTTGGATCCGACCACGTTCACTGAATTGGAGTTCCTGGAAGAGGCCAAATTTGGAAGCGGAGTTGTTTTGACAGGTGCGGGCATGACCAAAGGATTCCAGTATCACCAATGCATTCTTGATTTGGAACTGTAGTTTGGTTTCCTTTTTGCTGTGTGTTGACAAGAGAAGCAGTTGATTCAATAGGTGTGTATGTGTTGTACTTTTTCCGGAGCCAGTTGTGCCACTATATCAAGAAAGAAAGAAAGTAAAGGTGAGTACAATGGTCAAAGAAGGTAAAAGGGAAAGGAGCGGGGTTTTAAAGTGAGAGATCGACCTAAAGCGCTATACAACAACCGCTCTAGACACATAACTCGAGATCACATTGAATAGGGGGAAGAAGAAGAAGAAGAGCAAATAGAGAGAGAGAGAGAGAGAGAGAGAGGGAAGGGGAAGGGGATAGACATGATCAAGGGATGCTTTTGTTGTTGTTTTTTTATTTATGTAGTGATTTACCTTAAGACGATTGTCTGATCTTCGCCAGTACGTCGCATATGAAAGTACACCCTTGCTGCCAAATCATAGATATGTGGTTGCATAAACGGTTTAGAGCCACCAATGTTTCGATAACCATAGTCAGCATAGGTTTGTAGAGTAGCATCATTCAGGAGATCCAAAGGTTGATATGGATTGACCACGATGAAGTTGAAGTGGCCAATCTGAGTGTAGGGTTGGTTTCGTTTATATCGACTCTGCAGTAGACTAGTGACATTGTCTTCAGAAGGAGGTTGAGAGCTGGAGCCCGCGGTCAGCAGACAAGTGAGATCAGTACGACGATCGTCTTGCATTGTTCAAAGCAATGGGTTGTGTAATGGTATAAAGTGTAGAAGGGAAGGGGATTGGGGGGAGGAGGAGGTATACAAGACAAAAGGGAGTATATTAGAAGACGGCGGTAATGGGTGTATGAATGATTGAGAGAATGGGAATCTAGGTCTAATGAGAAAACAAAGTTGTAGAAAGTATCAAAGCAACAACAGTCTTATCAACTAGCAACGATCCCAATGTTAAAGGTTAAAGGTGAGGAAGAGAGAGAGTAAAAAGAGGAAGAAGAAGAAAAAGAAGGAGACTTAAAAGAGAAGAGAAAGAATAACGAAGGGGAAGTTATTTTTGAATCCGCGCTCCCCTAGAAAAAAAGGGGAAGGTAAAAATAAAAAAGCCTACCTGCCTACATATCATTTAGTTTGCTTATCACACCTCCCGTTCTGATACTTTCTTCTCTATTTGTCTCTTTTCTCTCCCTTTTATCAAATGTAATCAAAGCAATCAATTGAACATACTTTACTAACATTCACATACCTTGCGTCGTCCCGTTCCAGACAGTCTGTCCTTGACAGCTCGCCCCTCTAATTCAAACTCCGGTTTCAATTAAACCCCGCCCTGGTTTGGTTAAAAATGTTCTTTACTCCAACTTTCTCTTTTCTTTTCTTTACCTTCTTGAATGACCCAAACCATGGCTCGACCCTTATCTCTTAAAGACCTACTCATCGGTAGCAAAGTAACACCTACACACATGACCTTGTAACAAACTGTCTACTAAACACCTTTTTCTGTCTCTCTTGTAGGATCATATCCGACCTCTTCAATCAGTATCACTTCCTTTTAAACAAAGACCAGGCAGCAAACCGAAAGAACCTGCTCTCTACGATGTTGACCATAACGGCGGTCTTGTCTCTATACTTTCCAAGACTATATCTGATTCTGGCACTATCACATACAAAGTGCGGTGGGCAAACGGGCAGCAAACACAGGTAAATCTGTTACATGTGAATCTCAGACCCCATGTTTTCTGACGTTTATACATTCTACTAGACAAAACCATCCCGGCTAAGGAACTTTTACTCGATTGTAGAAGACTATGAATACAAACAATTCAACAAGGACGATTCTCGACAAAACGCACCTGTGGTGAAAAGGAGTCTCATGGCGGGTTACCATAGCGACGATGCCTCCGATGAAGACTTTGTAGACGATGAAAAACGCACCTCGACATTTGCACGAAAACAACCCCGAAGGAAAACAAAGGAGAATGAAGCGAAATATGTGTTTGGTGGATTGGATGAGCTGATGGCCGACGAAGAAACCAAGGAAACGATGGTAATACTCCCCGAACGAACGTGCGCTTTTGACTGATCTTCTTGGTTGCTTAGGCCACTATTGAAACTCCGTTGCCAGGTGCCAGTGCCGCCGTTCCCATGGTGATCCAGGAATCCTCACCCACGCCATCCCCTTATTCTAGCCCCTCCGTCTTTTCAAAACCTCCGGCACAACCATGACGCTATAATCTCCCCTTGACGACACTCTTATCCTAGTATAGAGCAACTCTGTTGTGGCATTAAATTGGATCGTAGATAGAATAGAAAACACATAGATTCTTTGTATAGCATTCGTTGAAGATAGTACCCATTAAAGAACCATCCTAGGGAGGAATGCTTGCTCTAGAAACCGTGCTGGTTTAAATGGAAACATTGACATGATGATTAGAGAGGGGGGACAAGATTGTGTTTATTATGGTAGGTATTCTGTATATGTAAGGCTAAATAGATGTGTAAAGGGGGGGGGGAAGATGGGGATCTACATGATGATTTGCGGTTCAGTGATATTGGCAGAGATAGACTTGTGGGGCAGGATGGATCCACCATTGACATAGATTTCATCGTTGATTGTCACATCGTCACCGAGGACGGAGCACCCTTCCAATCGAGACCAGCGACCGACCGATGAATTCCAACCAACAATGCTAGACTGTACCCAGGCATAATCCTTGATCGTCGCACCTTCCATAATGACACATCTTTGCAGTCGGACTCCATCACCCACAGTGACACCAGGGCCAATCACCACATTAGGGCCAATCCGACAACCTTGTCCTATCTTTGCCGAGGGATGGACCATGACGTTTCCTTTGTGTACATAATCATGCGTGGTGGGATCAGAGAGTAAATGCGATTGCTTCTTGGCCAAATGTGTCAGATATAAACAGGTACCAGTGAGGTAGTCTTTGGGCTGGCCAACATCCATCCAGAATCCATCCAAATCAAACGTATGCAGTTCACCGTCTTGGGCTATAAAAGGAAAGACTTCCTTTTCAATAGAAGTGGGTTTCAACTACGTAGAATGGGGGAAAAAGTGAGCAGTCTAGTCGGGGATATCGATTCCTGTTTTCCCTTTTTACCTCTATACGATCCAGCACCGAAGGATTGAGAATGTAAATCCCAGCGTTGATCTTGTTGCTAATAAACACCTTGGGTTTCTCCACAAAGCGCTCGATCTTGGAGTCGTGGCCTGCCTGATTGACAATCACACCGTATTTGGAAGGATCGTCCACCTTGGTGACAACAATGGTGCCTTCGTTGCCATGGGACAGATGAAAGTCGCGCAGCTGTTCAAACGGGTAGTCGCACGTAATATCACTGTTGAGGACAAAAAAGGGGGAGTCGTCTTTTGCCAAAATGTCACGCGCCAATGCCAGGGGCCCTGCTGTACCAAGGGGCTCCGTTTCCACAGAAAAGGTGATCTTGACGTTGTATTCCTGTTCGTATGACTGGAGTGCCGCCACCATGATTTCAGGGCGGTAATTGACGGCAAGCACAATGTCGGTTACGCCCGCTTGCGCTAAATGTTCGATTTGGTGAAGGATCATGGGACGATTGCCAAACTCAACAAGAGGTTTGGGAAGAGTGAGAGTCAATGGGCGAAGACGAGTACCGAAGCCTGTCAACAACAACAACAACAACAAAAAAAACATGCATTAGATGAATGGCCGTCCTTGGACGTTTGTCTAATGAACTTACCTCCAACAAGAATAAGAGCTTTCATAATGTAAGTGTTTGTTAAATGGGGGGAAGGTGACCGATGCTAGGTGGAATGCTGTAGGGTTGCGTTGTTGGCGTATATCGTTTGAGCGATCAGTAAAGGAGAAAGCAGAAAAGAGAGGGGGAAAAGAAAAAAAAAGTCTCCTGTTGTTTTATCTCAATGCCAGGGAAAAAAAAAGTCGGGGTTTATAATTTAAACTCCGATGTCAATTGGCATGATTCGAACAAGCTTTGCCCACGATTATTCACATTGCAACTTGGATGCCTCACATACCACTTCATTCTTCCATTTCACCAGTCAAAGAAAAAAAAAAAAGACAGACAGACTAGCGTTAGGCATGATTGTAATAGCTGATCACTGTTTGTGACTTGACGATCCAAGTGTGCCGACTTTTACTTGAATAGTACTAGTGACAAAGGCACTCTCTCCATTACTTTGTATTTGTTTTTGCCTGCTGAGCCATTTGACGGAGCTTGTTGTCATTAGGCGGAGACGGAGGACGAAGAGCAAAATCCACAGGATAGAAAACGACCTGGTCCGATTTGTAACAGCTTCGATATGCATCCCAGCAACTAGTAGTGCATATTTTCACTGTCCACGTTTTTCTCTTTCTGTAGTGGGAAACGATAGATCGTACTTTCTTTGGCGGGTAGCGTTCTCGGGCCTTTCCTAATCGGGACACAAACATCACGATAGGTTTTACATTCATTCATGGAGACACTCATTTATTATCGATGGAGTACAACAATGAAAAGCGGGTGATCACCGATTGAAAGGAGAGATTCTAGTCGTTTCGAATCTCTCGTACTACCCCAAAGAGAAGGGAATAGCTTCCTTATAGGTGACATCATGGGTTGATGTAGTTCGTTTCAGCGCATCCCAACCGAGGATGGTAGGACCCTCATTTCGGCTATGTTATGTGGGCTAATTGATTGTGTGTAGGTGTGTACCTGTTTGGATAATGACCCAAAATCTTTCGAGACTCGGTACGGTGAGGGCGAGAGGGGATAGCAAGCTCACATGGCTGGAAAAAGTCGGTTTCAACCTCTCGGAGAAAAGAGAGGGGATAGCTATGCCATATATAGAATAAACGGCCATGTTATCATAGATGTGATTGGTTAGATCGTGTCTCTCCAATACAGTAGGGAGGGAGGGATGGGTTCATGCAGTCTGCCGCCAATTTGGTAAGAGCGGCGTTTGAATAAACCTAAAATCTGAGAATAAGAGGTGTGGGGGTCTGGGTTTGAATATCGACGCATCTCTTTCCTCCTCTTTTATAAAAGTGCCTCTTTTTTTGTTCCATCTCCCTCTTCTTTTTGTTTACAACTTTATAACTCTATAACATATACCAAAATGATACATTTGAAAGGCAAAGTACTATTCAAAGCGTCAACGACTCTGGCAGCTACGGGCTTTCTACTTTTTGGTTACGATCAGGTAAACACAAGACAAGAAGCGACAGTGGGGTTGTATGACAAACGTACTAACTAGGCTCATTGATTTTGTCAGGGTGTGATGTCCGGTATTATTACAGTAAGTCTTCACAAAAGTTGAACTTGGTCAATCATGTCACTCACTCACCTTGTATGCTCCAATAGAATGACCATTGGATTGCTCTTATGGGGAACCCAAGCGCGGCCATTGTTGGTTCTGTGGTTGCTCTCTATGAAATCGGTAAGTTCCTTATGTGAACAAAGTTCACCTGACATGTAATATCCTCTTCGGATTCAGATGCATGCTGTAAATTTTGCCACTATATAAGCTCAACTAACCACATGCTTGATTCTCTCCCCCTCCCCCTCCACTTCTACTATGCAGGATGTATGTTTGGTGCTCTCTCTTGTGGCAAGATTGGAGACAAGATCGGTCGTCGTCGCACCATTCGTATCGGATCGGTCATTCTGATCGTCGGAGCTGTCTTACAAACGGCCATGATCGATCTAACCATGGCGATTATCTCACGTATCATAACAGGGATTGGGAATGGGATGATCACCGCTACTGTGCCTGTCTACCAAGTAAGTCTTGTGGTAGAACTAGCCCCCCCCACCTCATGTCATGCAAAGCAACAAAAAGTCTCTTACTAATGCACACAACACTTTTGCATTTGCATTTCAACTTAGAGCGAAGTGGCCCCACCGACAAGCCGAGGATCCGACATTGCATATGAGTGCACTCTGCTCGTTATAGGCATGAGCATGGCTTACTGGCTCGAATTCGGTCTCTACTATGTTGGTGGTGAATTTGCGTGGCGATTTCCTTTGGCCTTCCAAATCATCTTTGCGGTGATTCTCTTACTCGGTACCTTTATCCTTCCTGAAACCCCACGCTGGCTGATCTCCAAAGACAGATACGAAGACGCAAAGGTGGTGCTGGCTAGACTTTGGACAAATGAAGATACGGCTCATCCTCGGTGCATTGCTGAATTCGAAGAGATCCGCGATGGAATTGAACTAGAACGTCGCATGGGTGAATCTTCTTACAAGGAACTGTTTAGTAAAGGCAAATTCAACAACCGCTATCGAGTCTGTCTTGGTATGCTTAGTCAAATCATCCAGCAACTGTCGGGTATCAATGTAAGTCGAGATAGAAATGGCACATGGGATGGAATTGCCCTAATTCACTCATATGATCTTACTAGGCTACTACGTATTACTTGACAACGGTATTCAAACAAGCTGGATTCAGTACTCCTATGGCAATGATGTTTGGCGGGGTGGATACCATCGTTTACTTTATTGGCTCTCTCTTCCCTGTCTTTTTTGTTGAAAGGGTCGGACGGCGGGCTATCATGTTGTGGGGGCTAGTGGGTCAAGCTGTCACCTTGGTGTGCTTGGCGGGGTGTCAAAAGGCGGGCCTGGACTACAAAAGCGGCGCGATCTCTACTCCTGGCGGCGATGCCGGCGCTGCTGCGTTCACCATGCTCTACAACTTCACATTCGGTGCTTCCTGGCTTGGCATGGCGTGGCTTTACCCTGCTGAAATCTTCTCTACCTCGATGCGGGCCAAAGGGAACTCTATGAGCACAGCTGCTAACTGGCTTGGTAACTTTATTGTGGCCGAAATCACTCCCGTACTCTTTGAAAGCATCAGCTTCTGGACATATATCCTATTTGCCTTCCTCAATGTCGCCTTTATTCCCATGGTCTACTTTTGGTTCCCTGAAACAAAGGGTCTTACGTTGGAGCAGATCGAAGTGCTGTTTGCTACGGCCGAAGTCAAGGCGGATGCGCTCTCTATTCAAGAACATCACCATCATCACCCTGCGTCGGTTGGCTCCCATGGAAACTTTGACTTGGAAAAGGTCGAATTTGATTCAAGTCATGTCGAAAAGGTCGAGCAAGATAATGGATCTTCGAGCGGTGATGGTGGACATGCCTCGGACTCTGGAAATGAAGGCGAAAAGAACACATCTCACCAAACACAGCAAAACAACAACAAAGTCGATCAATGATTGTCTCCTTGCTTCCTCCTTACTCCGTGAAAATGAAAACGAGGCTTGTTGCTGGTAGTTTAGATCTTTAGTGTACCATATTTATTAATCTTAGTGATGATGTACTCTTCATTTTAGCTTTATCTAGTTTAATGATACCATTGGGTACCCCACATCACTCCATTACTGTTGTTTCAACAGTCTCCTCAACCCACCATTTACAATAAATCTACCCATTCCACTTTTATTGTCCTATTTTGGTTAGGTATCTTTTGACATAGTAATGCTATTTTCTTCCTCGACCCTTGTAACATGAACGAACTCCTTGCCAAGGGATGGCACCGAATGTTGTTTGTGGAACCTGCCCATCGCCACTAAAATCACTCTGATCGGTCGGGGTCTCAATTACATCGGAGATTGGTTTGCATGAATGTGATTCTGTGCCTTCCCCAACTTTGTGCCTGCCTTGCTGTACCTTTTCTCGACGTCACTTTTGTCAAAAGATCATCCTTTCTCATGTGTAGTCAGATGATTATATGACCCCCCCTTGTCAAAACTCATTTCATTGTGATGCAGCGATCCATGTGGCAGGCCGTCCCCATTTCGATGAGCATGAAATCATACTTGAGCAATAAGAATACGCTGGCTAGTCTCATTTTTTCATGTTCAGTGCTGTAATCAGATATTACATAAGTGTATGACATACTGTCTCTTAAAAAGTCATGTCATTTCACTATCTGGGGAATTTTCAACGACCAGTGGCGTATCCAATAAGAATTTTGTGGTGAGAGGAAAAGTGGCGGAGTTGGAAAATGCTAAAGCTTTGCTTTTTCCACAAATCTTTAGTCTTTACTTCTTCTTTCCTTTCCCATCACTTTTTTCTTACCATCGGCTTTGCCATAACACTTCCTCTGATATGAACTATGCATGACGACCCTTAAATATGACAGCAAGGGTAAGTCTCCTCTCAGCATCCTGCCCACTTCTCTCTTACATTGCTAACATTAATATCCGTCTCTACTCTTCTTTTTCTCGGCAAATTCAACAGGATGGCAACGGATCAGGCTCAAGAGATTACGAAAAACATGGGAAACCTCTCGTATTTTTTTTAGGTGCACTCACTTTTCTATAGTAGATTGTCTAGCCATTGCACTTCCAAACAGCCCTGTTACTTGGCTCCCTCCCTCCCTCAACTACCACTGACACTTTTGGCACCGCTGGACAGCTTCCCATCCCTTCTTCATTCCAGCGACATTACACTAGCTTAGTCAGTCATTCCAAAAAAAGTCATATAGACAATAGTGCATCTTCCCCCCCAAAGTTAGGCGTAACATTACCATAGTCCCAATCAGTCAATAAAAGTTACTGTAAACCATTCCTCATGCCCTTTCTCCTTTTCATGATTAGAACAGTATGTGCTCCATTCCTCGGGCACAATTTGAATGAGGGAACCACTTTTTAACGGAAAATGCTACAGACAGAACCAACCTGCGTATCCTGAATTTTGCTGACAATAAGGACTTGCATGGCGGGGGACTCTCTGAGTCCCTGACTTCAGTCCCGGTCATAGATGGGACTCAACTTGGAAATGAAGATAAAACCGCCCCTGCCCACACACTCCTCCAACAATGTGTGCCTATGCACTCTAGATTTCAAAGCCCGATTTGACTACAAGAACTTTTTTATGCCCGTCCTTCATTTTTGCTCCTTCTTCCCCTCGTCATTACTTTTTTTGCCTCCATTGTCATTCTCTTTACTCCAGGACGATAAACGAACGAGCGAACGAGC
Source organism: Absidia glauca (assembly GCA_900079185.1). NCBI lineage: Eukaryota > Fungi > Mucoromycota > Mucoromycetes > Mucorales > Cunninghamellaceae > Absidia > Absidia glauca. The sequence goes on from LT554895.1 coordinate 568,484, forward strand.
AAACGAACGAACAAACGGTAACTCTCCTCTTCTCACGTCATGTTCCTCTTTTGCTTATCATTACTAACTTTTTGCCTTTTGCATCGTTCCTCTTTCTTTTGAAACTAGATCGGCTACGACGATGACGACGGCAATAGGGACGACGACGATGCTAATGACGACTCCA
>LT554895.1:585394-598984 GCA_900079185.1 Absidia glauca
GTCTTAGTAAGTTTGATCGTTTCTTTTTGTATCTTTATCACAACCATTGGCTAACTTTTCTCTTTCAATAGTTTATTTTAGTATAGCGTAGTATAGCATAGGTTAGTATATTGTAGGTCTTATTTGGATTTGGGATCTGAGGGTCGAGATCAGTGGGATATTAATACATGATGATAACCTTTAAAGATCTGTGGAAATGATGGTATCCTGATCTGCTGAAATGATTTTTGACATGCTGTTCTGATTATTAATTTATCCACTGATCTGTTATAACACGCCTATTGCTTTAATAAAGACCTTGTTTACTATATCTACTTCATCTTCGTCTTCTTGTCTACGTAAACATTCAATCGCGCCGAGGCGTTTGAAGGGCTTCAAAACCCGCCGTTTGAAAAAAGGGTGGACAGTCACCCAAGAAAAGTGCCAGTGTTTGTTGGGCATGGATTCTCTTTCAAAGTTGATAAACAGCACTGCTTCAAACTTCTCATGTAGAGAGGTATGCTTCGTGTCTATTGAATGATGCAAAGTATGTTTGGTTTTCTTGTTCAAATTACTGTGTTTTGGGTCACGTCAATCAGTCGCTGTTTTGCGTCTTTGTGTTGTGTTAACAGAGGCACACAGTGGACAAAATGGGCGGTTTTACTATCGCTCGATAGATATGAATTGCATCTTGCTACACATCAAATTTGAAGTATAGTTGTTCATCCCGTTTACGAGAAAAGTCATGTCCAAGAAAAAGTGGGACTTTTTCATGAGGGATGGCCCGTTCTTTTTCCAAGTGGCGGAGCTCGAAAAATATAAACCATCATCGTTTTACACCAAACCCTCATTATCTTTCCTCCTTCTTCCATTCTTTTTCACCTTCACCATCCATCGTCTTTGCTTTTGCCGCTCCATTTATATGACACTACCCTTGACCTGAATCTTTTAAAACGGACGCCAATTAGCACTGAAGGAATGGTAACTCTATTCTTCCCATGAACATCGTTTTCTCACCATGATTGACATTCACCTTTTTGCATCTTTACTCTTTCTTGTCTCACTAAAAAGATTGCGGCGATAACAACAGCTATAGGCTCTAGTGCATTAGGACATCATGGACACGTAGTTAGATTAGGGATAAAACTCAAGGGATTACAAAAAACATGGGGAACCCTCACAATATTTTTAGGTGCACTCACTATTCTATAGTAGATTGTCTGACCATTGCACTTACAAACAGCTCTGTTACTTGGCTCACTCCATTTATCCGCTACCACTAACACCTTTGGCACAACTGGACAGTTTTCCCTTCCTTCTTTTTTATTTATGCAACATCACACTAGCTTAGTCAGTCAATCCAAAACAAGCCATGTATACAGCTGTACTGTGCAGCTTCCCACCCGCTCCAGTTAGACATTACTTTGCTATAGTCCCATTCAGTCAATAAAACTTGTTGTAATCCATCCTCATGTCTTTTCTCCTTCCACTTTTTAACAGGCATCTTTCTTTTTCCACTGCCGTCGGCATTTGAATTATGGCCAATAACGCACCACGCATTATCCACCTTGTAACAGACAACCCATCCTCCAGCTTATAACACACAACTCATCCTCCAAACCCAGCTTCCTCTGATTTCGCCATTCGTCAACATGAAGATGAACCAATCAGTCAACTTTCCTCAAACAGCTGTACTGTAGGGCAAAAGGTGTCATCACCATAGTTTGAACACAGTCAAGCGACAAAGTACACAATGAAAAAAGGGATCAGGGCTTGGCGCAGCGGGTGATTTGTACCGCTACATACCAGAGTCTTTTCAAAATCGCTGAAGCTTATGCAAAAGAACAAAGTCATGGAGATGGGTTCAAGTACGTTTTTTATTGATAAATGAGACTACGCTTAAGCTACATGTCCTAGTGGGTGGTAGTGAATACAGGGCTAGTCATGGAGTGACTAATCTAGTGTAATGAGCTAAGGAAAAGGGAGGAGGAGAGCAGGCCAGTGTTATCCAAAGTATCGGTAGTAGTAGGTGCTGCGAATGGGTCAAGGGCTAGTGCACTTTGTCGGTACAATGGCTAGGTAATCTACAATGGACAAGATGAGTGCAGATGAAAAAAAAATTCAAGGGTTTCCCCATGTTTTTTACATTTGAAAATTTTAAAAAGAGCCTTTTTGGGCGGCATGAAGCAGTGGTGGAGTCGTCATGTGCATCGTCGTCGTCCCTATTGCCGTCGTCATCGTCGTAGCCGATCTAGTGTCAAAAGAAAGAGGAGCGATGCAAAAGGCAAAAAGTTAGTAATGGTAAGCAAAAGATGAAATGACGTGAGAAGAGAGAGTTACCGTTCGTTCGTTCGTTCGTTCGTTCGTTTGCTCGTTCGTTTGCTCGTTTGAAGCCGTGGAGTAAAGAGAATGACAATGGAGGCAAAAAAGTAATAACGAGGGGAAGAAGGAGCAAAATCATAGGACGGGGGCAAAAGATAATCTTATTGCCAATCGGGGTTTGAAATCTAGAGTGCATAGCCACACATTGTTGGAGGAGTGTGTGGGCAGGATCGTGTTCCTGAGCTTCAATTTGCAGCAATTCCCTAACATATCAGAGCGAGCATGCTACTATATTCTCATGCTGTGATGTGGACTTACAAATAGGCTGGATCAGAGAAGATTGAATGTTGCCAAATGGGATACATAGCAGGGGGTGGAGTTCCATCATGAGCACCGAGTCTTGTATAAAAGTCTTCCTGAACATCACGATCACCTGTACAAATGCATTTTCGGCGAAGGTAGGTTGAATAGAATTGCCAGGACTGAGTTCTTTTGCGGCCAGTCGGCCATGTCATTCGCCGATCGCCGGGAACAACTTCGTGCGGAGGCTGGTTTATCTTCATTTCGAATTGAGTCCCAGAGAGTCCCCCGCCATATCAGTCATTATTGCCCGCAAAAAATTCAGTATACACAGATTGGTTCTGTCCCGGTGGTTCTGTCTGTAGCATTCCCTCTTTTTCACGGGGTAATGGTCCAGCGGCCACTCTGTCGTCGGCATTTGAATTACAGCCAACAACGCATCACGCATTATTCAACTTGTAACAGATACCCCATCTTCCAGCTTATAACTTTTCCTCCCAACCCAGCTTCCTCTGATTTCGCCATTTGGCAACATGAAGATGAACCAATCAGTCAACTTTTCTTTTAAACAGCTGTTGTGTGAGGGCTGTGAAGTATACAAAAACGAAAAAAACCGCCTCGAGGACATTTCAAGTCCCGTCACCTTCCCCTCTCACCGCAAAATTCAGGCACGCCCTCCAGCACACAAGCCAACTTTTTCATGCATGATATATGCACCAGGTTTGAAACACAACCACCGATGTATCTTCCCCAACTTTCCTCCCCCACCAAAATACAACTTTAAAAAGAAGGCCTTGACCACACTTTTACAGATGCGAAATCAAACCATAAGAGGGCTATTTTCTTTATTAGATACTACAACAACTATCCTAAACCACTAGAACCAAAACTTGATGCAACTGACTTCTGGCTGCTCGACCGTCTGGATATGAGTAAGCTTTCCGGAATCTTGGTCAATCTTGAAGGTTACAATGTTGTCGGACATCTAGCAACAAACCCAGTTAGATCAGCGGGGTCACAAACCCATTTCTTTTTTTTACCTGATTAGCGACGAGGAGGTAGTTGCCATGAGGATCAATGGCAAAGTGGCGGGGATGCTTGCCCAAAGTAGGCTGATTTTCGACAAAGACAAGTTTCCCTGTGCGATCATCAATGAAGAACACCGAGATTGAATCGTGGCCACGCACCGTTGCATAAAGGAAGCGACCGTTGGGAGTGATATCGATTTCCGCCCCGAGCATAGCGTTGGTGGAAGGGACAGACTCGGGCAGAGCGCTGATTTGTTGCACGAGGTTGAACCCGCTTCCCGGGTTGGTCGAGAGCTCGAGCATGAAGATCTGGTTGGAGAGTTCGCCAAGGACGTAGGCGAAGCTGCGCATGTTGGGGGCAAACACAATATGACGTGGACCTGTGCCAGGGGGGAATTTGAAGGCGGGGTGTTGTTGGGGTGGTGGGACAGTGAGTAGGCCGGCGGAAGGGTCGTAGTTGATGAGGGCGGCAATGTCGCTACCGAGGTCCATGACAATGGCGAGGCGGTGCGTGATAGGATCAAGATCGACGGCATGGGCATGAGGCGCTTTTTGACGGTCGGGATTGCTGTGTGTTGCTTGAGCATGGAGATCCGCACCGAGGCTGACCACGCTGCTGGAAGAAGAAAAGCCTTCAGAGGTGATGGGAAGCGCGGCCACTGACCCGCCCATGTAGTTGCTGACCAAACAATGCTGGCCACGTACAGTCAAGTAGCAAGGAGCGGCCCCACGGCTGGATTGTGTGTTGAGTTTCTCCAAGATGCCATCTTTGCTGCGTCGAAAAGCCGTCATGTAGCCTGTGCCTTGTTCGCCTTGGTATTCCATTGTTTCGTTCGCTGCAAAGACTTGTTCGCTGGGTCGGTGGATGGCAATGTAGGAAGGTTGTTCACACGCAGCGGCTAATTGTCCATTGCTAAGGATCCCAGTGTCGGTGTCAAAGTTATAAATGTAAATGCCTTTGCCGTTGTTGTTGGTATAGCCAGAGACGTACACTTGTAAGTTGGGCATGATGGTATGTCGGAAAAGAATTAAAAAGGGGAAAGAAAGAGCGCGTAATAGGTTCCAGCTCTGTGCGCCTGATTTCTAAGCGCCGTAGGCGGGGTGTGAAATAATTATAGGGAGCGGAGATTGAAAATTTGGAAGGGGTGCCTCAATCCCAGGAAGGGAATGTGCCTGCACAACCCGAATACGCCCCAACATTCGCATGAAAGTCGTTTTCACCTGTGTATTGTATGTACTTTCCAAAAGATAGAAAGCGTATAAACCACTAGATATCTAATGTGACATATGAAAGAGCAATACCCCATATCAAGCGTATATGATGTCAAGTTGGCAACCTGTTGAGGTTAGACCCGTCGATCGCCTGTCTCTTTTGACTTCCCGCTTGCCTTGGCCAAATAAGTACAAGCCTGGGTCTTGCGGAGTTCATTCGTTTGGGACAACTTTCCATAGTATAAAACCCCCCTTCTGTCTTTTTCTCTTTTTCCCTTTCATCATTCACACACACACACACACACAGACAAGTATGGACATTGGCAATCTCGATAGCGTTTTTAAAAGCAAGACCAACGATAAATCAAGTAGCCCGGCAGCAATGAAAGAAGCCACGGGCGATTATGACGATCCGCAAGTGGGACAAGACAATGAAGATAAACCCTCTGTGACCAGTGTAGCTTCGGCTGCTGTCGCTTATGCAGCGGCGGCTATTACTCCTACCACCCCTGTAACAACCCCTCCAAAGTAATGCTAGTCATCGTTTGCCTTTTGGTGAAATGAATACTGTATAATAAAAAACGACTACTGTCATGTGTATAAGATCAAAACGTTCTATCGAGTGAAACCGAAATGTCGGAGTGTGAAATAAAGTGCTCATTTGCAGGATTGACGAACTTTTAGGGTGATTCACAAAAGATCATAGACTACGCCAAAACTTTATTTACATACAACGTATAACAAGTGATCATCTACATATTATAAAACTACAATCTAACGGGTATACTGTTCATCTATCATGGGCGATCCGTCGGTGCCACCCCGTTTCGAAGTGTGCTTGAGTTCCTGTTCCGCGGTCCTTGATTCGTCTTCTTGATCCAATACGCCGTCCTGTTGTTCCCTTGGTTCTGTCATCATGGATTCAGTGGCACGGCGAAAGGCGATATCAAAGTTGGTGGGCAAGTGGTCCATAATGATCGACGTTTTCAAAATCAATTCGCTCGAGACCCTTTTCGGAGACGTTCTTTCCACGACTATTCTTGTTGGGTTCTTCGGTGTCGGGTCCTAGCAAAGCAAAGTTTGAGTCAGCGTATCCTCTTAGATGCTCTAACAACTTACTAGCCAAAATTGATACACCTTTCCGGCAACATATAGCTATACAGACAAAAGTGTTTAATCATCCATGTACCTGCATCGATTGGTGTTACTTACCCTGGGGTTTTCCATCGAATCTATGCAGCGTTGTCTACACTCGGCCACCTGTTCAAAAGCCGACTTCCATTTTTCTTTCCCCGCCGCACCGGTCCATAAGAATTGGCTGATCCCCAGATTCTGCGCCGCCTCTGCCCCGGCAATGATCATTTGCTTGAGATCCATCATGGTTCCATAGCAGAGCTTACTGACCACGTCGTCTGCAAACACTATAGATTGTATATGATCCTTTCCAGCAAAATAAAAAGAGAGGTTATTGTAACTGTACTGTGGCTTCTACTTCCCTAAGCGTTACCTTGTACTTTTCTGCGAGATCCAAGGAGACACAGCAGGCAGGAGCATAACCAAAGCATTGGAGGGTAAAGGGTAAAGACTGTCCTTTCTGGAGTTCGTCCATATAATCCAGGAGCATGATTGTCAAAAGAGATGCGGTAGCAGCGCCAAGAGAGTGACCGACAATGTATAACGCACCGATAGAGTGTCTATTGCAGTAGGCAATCAGCTTTGGGCCTAGATGATGAAAGAACCACATCGCTGAGGTCTTTGTCAACCGAAGAGAGGGGGGGAGTCAGTATGTGATTCCTAGTCCACAAAGTTTTTTTTTTTTTTATACCTTCATTCCTTTATGCACCATGCCACCTTTCCAAGGTTCGTAATCACACACAAGATCTGTCATAGTATCAAACGCACTCTACGGTAAAAAAGACGATGAGTATACCCACCAAGTCCGTTCTTTACGTACCATTGTTCCACGAATAGAGAGTACGATGGAGTGTGTCGATGGATCGTGGGCCACAAAATAACTAGGTCGAAACGCCCCGCTGTTCCTGAATTCATAGGCCAGTAGATCGTCCGGCGGCAATGACAAGTGTTCCATCACCGATTTCGAATCCGAATGATGCCGGATGGCGTCTGAGAGGTAACCGTTCCCTTTTCCAATAAAGTTGAGGCCTTTCCAGCCGTACGACGCCATAGAGTAGCGCCATAGATGAGAAGCCACTTGGATTTCCGAAAGGTCCCTGACAACGTCCCACGTGCGTTGTTCCCGAGGCAATTCTTGATAGAAACGTTCAACGACGGCGAATCCGCTGAGCATTTGGAGATTTGATAATTCGAATCCTTGACCCTAAGGAAGCAAAAGAAGATTCATATAAAAGGATGAGTTGTATGCATTCATATGTGGATGTGTTTTCTTTTTGACTTACAAAGGCAGCGAGGAGTTTGCCGATGGCTCGTAAGATTTGGTTGGTTTCTTTACTGACTGTCCAAGACCCTAGTGTGTCGAGAAGAGGATATGTTTTCAAGCTGCTGTCAATATCGTTGAGGATATCCGTGGGCAAGTCGTCGGTGGTGGGATCGGTAGGATGTCCAAGACTGGTAGATGCTGTGCCCTTGCCAAACCAAGAGCCCAAGGAGCCCAACATAGTGTTTGCCGAAGAAGATGAGGTCGTCCGTGATTCAGTATGGCCCTGAGTGCCAAGGTGCAGTTGATCCATGTTGGCATGCGACCCTTCTTCATACTTGTGGAATAGGATATCTGCTGTATCACGGTTCTGTTGGAGGTGCTTCCGAAAGATAAGATCGTCTTCCATAGGCTGTCTGTCGAGATCGTGTTGCTGCAGTTGCTGCTGCTGTTGTTGTGGATCGCCTATATGCAAGAATCGGTAACTGATAGTCGCTTGAAGAGCACCCACGTTTGTTGCCATTGTCGTTTTCCGAACAGCATGCGAGCTAGCACCGGTGGAGAGTTTCTTGTCCCACACTTCGTAGAAGCTTGTAAAAGTGGCAGGCATGTCTTGTAGTTGGATGAGTCGGATTTCAGCACGGCCCACATGGCGATCGGGGAGAATCATGTAGGAGTCGTAAACGTCCAGTTGGATGGTATCGAAGAGTTGCGCATGGTAAGACACAGAGAATTCAAACCCTTCATTCCATCTGCCATCGGGGTATTCTGATATCGAAGTCTGGTAGATTTGATCTAGTTCGACATAAACAGGTTAGATAGGTAATGACTTGAATACATGACTTGCTGGTTACAATCGGTTCACCTTACCTCCCATCGTGATAATGATATACGGCCGGGTGACTTTGACATGGAGATAGCAACTATTCAAATGTATCTGTTGCAGAAAGATTCAGTAGTTAGCATCTGTTTGTTTCTTTCTATGACTACACAGTACCTTTAGTCTTCCACTATCATCGTTATCATTGGATAGGGAAAACTGGGACATTGTACATGGGTTTAAAAGTGGAAGAAAAGGAAATTTGATAGACAGAAAAATTCTCTTCTTTGTACATAATGCCGTTGTGGAGCTACCAGGAATTTTCAACTCCCGCCATTTCCAACCCCGCCCAGACCCTGCAGCTGGTGTGAGGCGGATGATCTTCTCATCCCTTGTGGCCATTCGAATAGACAGTAAATGAGCATAGTTGAAAGCATGACTTTTGATTATGACCCTTTCCTCTTAGATACAATTCCTGACATGAGGCTGACCGACGAGGTTCTGTTTTCTAAACTGTTGGAAAAGACAATGCTCTTTGATAAAGTTGTGTGGCGGTACTAACATTGCCAGGACTGGAACAGCAGAGTTGCGCCAAGCTAATTAATTAAGCTCATCAGCCTAGGATCAATGCAAAAAAAAAGGGACCTTGAGTCAGAAGGCGGGTTAGTGTCCAGAACATCTCGAGTCGGAGTTGCAACTTTCTCTTTCTCCAGCCATGATGCCAAAAATAGCTTCTGGAAAGGCGGCTTTGAACGACGAGGAATGATATCATTTCATTGATTCGTACAAGCTGGTAGACGCTATAGCACGATGATCCAATGACCATTCTCATAGTTCGTACAAAGCTAACCCAGACATCAGGTCATAAAGATGATTTTCGGATCTAGTCTAGTAGGAGGATTGTCGATCCCTCATCGTCTGTTTCATATTAATGTGTCTAGCCACTTAATTTAATGGACTAGAGGGATCGGGCCTACAATGGCACTTCTTGAACTCTCTGGATTCTGTAGGACAGGGCCGTATGATTGGCCCGGTCCCTTTTCCCCTATAACGAGTTTTCAAGCCCCGCTCATGTTTTTGCTTTTCTGGGTTCGTTCTTTTTTTATCTTTTTGCTTTTTCTTTTTTCTTTCTTTCTCTCTTTCGCTCAGCCCTTTTTCTCATTGTCTCTAACTAGTGTGATACTTACGATGGATACCTACTTGGACGACACTTCCATCACTGGAGAAGAATACGACGACCCTCGATGCCATGGTTGTAGTCGACCTATAGACGATGGCTCAGTCGTTCAGTTTGGCGACGGGATTTGGCACTTTGAATGGTAAGTGAAGCAAAGCCTTTGGCTCATTTCGTACTGAACACTCACTCATTGCTATCTGTATCTTCAAAGCTTCCGCTGCTCGAAATGCCATGACCTGGTGGAATGCTATAGCAACTTGTTACTCTTGCGCGATGGCAGCCCTGTATGCGAAAAATGCTCTTATAGTTGTCATATTTGCCACCAAGTTATCAAGGATGAGGCTATCATGACTGGTAGGTCCAGGATAAGAGCTGGCGATCATTCCACCAACTAACTATTGTTTGTTTGTTTTGCGCCTGACTACTTAGGAGAAGAGGCGTATCATGCCGAGTGCTTCCGATGTATCCAATGTCATACCAAAATAGATGATCTGGTCTTTACTCAAACAAGCAAGGTAAGGTGGGGGAAATGAAGTAAGGAGGCTATGAATTAACTGATCTGCCTTTCAGGGGATCTTCTGTACACAATGCCACGAAAATCGAAAACAACAACGTCAAAGGCGAAAAGAAGAGAAACTTCGACAACAGCAGCAACAACATCATCGAACGGATCCAACTCCACTGACACTAAGCGATGAGGTAAGTCGAGGAATGGTTGGATCAAGAAAAGGTCACTAACTTTGGATTCTGCAGGACCCATCATCCATGATGACTCGCCAGATCTCTACCAACTCCATCTTGAATGATTATGTTGTTGATGCTCAGCAAACCGACTCTGCAGGCAACATGCTCCCCACAAAAAGAACGTCTCAGCAGCATCAGCTTCCAAATGATCTCTCAGCCTTCTCTGATCTATCCACCCAAGAACTCATTGAACTCAACAACATGCTGAACGCCGCTATTGAAGACGGACTTATCGACAACAATATGCCTAGCCCTCCCCCTGAAACACACCGCTCTCCTCGAAGCTCTTCCGACAGTAGAACGAGACCCTCCCAGAAATCCGCCTCCGAGCTACAACAGGAACTCGATCAAACCAAGTCAAAGCTCTTCCAAGTCGAAACAAAACTGGGTCAGATCAAGGTAAAAATAATATACGCTACTCAAGAATATAGACGCTGTACTCACATTTATGTTCTTTCTACAGGATATCAGTCGTAGGGCTTTGGACGAATACAAGAACATAAAACGACGATTCGACGTGGAAATGACAGCTCGACAAGACGCACAAACCAAGGTGGACAAGCTTCAAAATGAACTCTCCTTTTGCCATCATCTCAGCTTATTTGGTCCAGCTGGATTCATGCAATACTCTCGTGACGAACTGGCTCAGCTGCATCGGGTCAAAGTCCAGGTGGATCAGTCTGTCAACGACCTGCGAAAACAACGGGATCTCATTCTTACTGACATTGAAAGGTAAGACTTAACCAGTTGCCCTGACTTTGTCATTGACACACACTTCTTTTCTCTATAGAAACAAAACAGCACAATGGGACCGATTCACTACTGCTCAACAACAGCATTTGATCTCTCTTCAACACGACACCGACCATGCACGCATAGGCTACGATCGGCTGGTCAAAGCTCGCGATGATATCATTACCGAAATGATCATGCTCAACACAAAGAACGCCGAACTTTCCAATCTCAACAACGACCTTTCTCGACGCATGACTGAACGGGAACGGGAAGCAATGGCGGTCATGGCTGGGACAAGCTTCCTGGCCGGCGACTCTCAACTGCCAGCAACCACAACCACACCTACCACAACCACAACTGAGCAACCGCCAGCAGGACGACGATCCTTGGAGCACCAACTAAAGAACCTTGTCTCGCCTAAACTGACAGCCCATCGGGATAGCTTTAATGATGTCACAACTCCACCAAGACGATTCAGATTCAGGCGGAATCGAAGCAAACGAAGCGGCAGCACTGGGCAACATAGCAACAGTAGTGGTGATAAGAAGGATGGCGATCTTTTGATTGGAATGCCATACTCTGACTCGACGCCATCGGATGGATCTCACAAGGGTAAAGAAGCAAAAGGGAAAAAAAAAAAGATACGGAAGGATCAGTCATACTCACTACTACTTTTTTATCTAGTGCTAATGTTTGGCAATGATCTGGTAAAGCAAGTCCAGTCCGAACATCAACCTATTCCTTTGGTGGTCCGGAAATGCATCGAAGCCGTCGAACAGCGTGGAATGGATTGTGAAGGCGTGTACCGAAAATCAGGTGGGGCCACTCAAATGCGATCGATCCAGCTGGCGTTTGAAAACAAAGAAAACATCGATCTGTGTGATGAAGACCAATGGAACGATATCTGCGCCGTCACTAGTGTCTTGAAACAGTACTTCCGCGACCTACCCAACCCGCTCTTCACCTTTGAATACCATCAAAAGTGGGTGGATGCTTTATGTAAGTCTAAAATGAAACAGGGTCGTTGGGAAGAGGCTCAAGTAATGACTTTTTTTTTTTTTTTTTTGGCATCCGTAGTATCTAAAGAGGCCAAGATCGATGCATTCCAGAAACTCCTGCATTGCATCCCCGTGGAACACTTTAATACACTGAAATACCTCATGCAGCATTTAGCAAAGTAAGTAACCTCCTGTCCTCATAGGTGGCTCTAACCGTTTTTTTTTTTTTTTTGTTGTGCTATAGAATCGATTCAAGGAACAGCGAGAATCTAATGACAGCTAAAAACCTGGCTGTGGTCTTTGGCCCAACATTGATGCGCCACACCGACGAGAACCTTGATCTAATTGAAATGAACCACAAGATCGGATGTATTGAATTTATCTTGACCCACATGGACGAAATCTTTGCTGGACCTGTCCCTGATACGACCAATCGATCGGCACCATTGCCCGTACGGAAAAACTCGCTGCCCACTCGTCATCGTCGTGAAGCCTCCATTGGTTTGCCCGCCCCGGCGGTCCCACCCCGTGAAAACGCTGGCTTTATATAAGTCATTTTTTGTAGATAGTGTAGGTTTATAACAAGTAGTAATCCCCCCCTCCTCCCCCCTTCTTGGCTATGAAAAAGAAAGAGTAAAAGCTGGACTTGGACTCTTTGCCTTGATAGATGAATGAAATAAACAGTGTTGATAATACCCCCAAGATAAAAAAGACATGTGTGGAGCTGAATCAGACTTTTGAGATAAGTCCCTTACAATTGAACCATTCTCCGAAAGACTATTCTCTAATCCATAACCGTAACAATGACATGTACATTATACAGACAAAACTCGAATGAGTAGCTCTTCATTGACAGCTCCTAAAACATCATGGGTTTACTAGTTGGGGTAGAGTAAAACTTTGTAGGTATGTGCAAGATTAAAAAAGACTTTATTGATACACTAGACTAAAGGGCTATGGTACAGACTATGTTTGAGGCCGGATCTAAGCTAATGTATAAATGGCGGCGGGTTGTAAAGAGAATGACTAAGCTACTGTAAAAATCAAGTAAATGGAGGCGGACAAAGACGGCCAAGCTGAGTAAAAGTATATATTATAGTAGCAGAAGGGTATGGACAAAGAATGGCACACTTTATTAGTAACTTCGACTACCAGATTCTACAGTGGAATGGGAGTGCACCTAAAAAAAAATTGCGAGGGTTTCCCCATGTTTTTTACATTTGAAAATTTTAAAAGTGCCTTTTTGGGCGACATGAAGCAGTGGTGGAGTCGTCATTAGCATCGTCGTCGTCCCTATCGTCGTCGTCATCGTCGTAGCCATTCTAGTGTCAAAAGAAAGAGGACGATGCAAAAGGCAAAAAGTTAGTAATGGTAGAAAAAGATGAACATGACATGAGAAGAGGAGAGTTACCGTTCGTCCGTTCGTTGTCTCGTTCGTTCGTTCGTTTGTCGTCGTTGAGTAAATAAAATGACAATGGAGGCAAAAAAGTGATGACGAGGGGAAGAAGGAGCAAAGAAATGATTTGGGGATGGGGAATCAGGACTTATTCACACCGAGCGGGGTTTGAAAACTTGGCCGATTTTGAGTGCCCACCGATTTCACCTAAACAAAGATCAGTGCCCTGAACAGTGCTTTCTTGATTTCCATCCCTTAATCACTTCCTCCTTTTACATTGTATTGTAAACTAAAAAAATCACATGAAACAAACTGCGTCAGTTCTATCACAGTCGAAAGTGCACATTTCCCTCCTGAACCTTATCCATCGAATGCGTTAGGGCATCCACAGTGGTTCACTTAAATCTCATCACTTAACTTAATTAGCTGGAAGTGAAGTGGAAGTTGAAAAAAAGGTCCCACAATGGTGCACTTAACCGCCAAC
>LT554895.1:598994-621917 GCA_900079185.1 Absidia glauca
GATTAAGGGGGTCGGGATTTCCACATAAATCTCAAGCTATATAGCTGCCAGCTGAAGTGAAAATTTTGCCCTCTCTCCATTATTCAAACTCCTACTCTCTTTTCATCTTTCTTCAAAAGTCAAAATGAACAACACCAGAAAAACCCCAATCACCATCTCTAGTCCGTCACCATCAACGACAGCATGAAAGATCCATCCATCATTGTCTAATCCGGCCCAAATGGTGAAAAGGGGAAGATTGAAGTGAGAAATTGAAGTGTACCACTGTAGATTGCGAATGTCAAACTCCACTTAATCTTAAAAATGTCAACTCCGACGCCCCAAATCTCAGCTAATTAAGTTGAAGTGAAGTGAAATTTGATGTGAACCACTGTGGATGCCCTTAGAGGTTGGGCGGAGTTGGTTGGTATACTAAAAGACTGTGTTGGGTTGGTAAGGAGATAAAAGAGCCCATTCGAATGGGATTGTATGTTTTTTATTGTGAGAAAGAAGAAGGATCTGTAAAAATTATGACTATAAGGGGTCTATCTAACTGCCAGGAAGGTGTTTAGAGATTAACCAAGGAGACGCTGGATCCACCGCTGCTTGTCTTTTCTTGAGGGGGGAGTTGATTGGCATTATTGTTACCAGATCGCCGAGAGAACCTAGACACCCGCCTGCGACTTAAGCGCCTGACCTTCAATCCACCAACATTTGCATCGGTGCTGTCACCCGTAAGTCCTTCATCTACGTCAATCGTAATACCGTCGTCACCCGGAGGGGCATTAGACCCTTCATCAGCGTCAACGACTTTGTCAGGAGAGCGGCGACGCAAGTTCACAAGAGAGACGGTGGAGCCTGCTTGTTTGGATGCTTGTTCACCACCACCGCCAAAGAATCCGGATGAAAGATCACCACCACCACCAACGAGTCCAGCATCACGACGACGGAGGCTCACCAAAGAGACATCAGTATGACCTCCACTAGGGGCTGTTTTTTGCCGATCACTGTCACCATTAGATCCAGTATCGTCTTTGAGTTTACGACGGGAAAGGTCCGATTGAGAAGAGCCACCCATGCCAGTAGAGTCAAAACTACTGCCTAACATTTCGGTGACCGCATCTCCGTGAGTTGCTTGTAACATTTCGTTGACTGCTTGGTCGGCTTCCAGTTTGCTGGTTGCTGTATCCACGCCACCACCACCATCACGACGACGCAGGTTTAAAAGAGCCACAGAGGTGTGTCCCGGGGCAGATTGTTCTTCGGCGACCTTGTTCCCACCAGCAGCACCGGTATCACGTCTTTTGAGAGCATTCACCACTGTAGATTCCAAAGATCCCAAAGTGCCTCCGTTTTGGCGGCCCGAGTTCATGGCGATTCCTTTACCAGATTGAGCAGATAAATCGTCGGTCGCTCCCAAATCATCACCTTGTCCCCCATCAGCGTCGGTTCCATCATTGCCGGTCCCATCAGTGTCGGTTCCATCAGATGAAGAACCTTCCATATCGGCGCCATTATCACGTTTCAGAGCCAACTTTTCAGTGACCCCTGTCAGGGCTGCAGTAGCAGGAGCAGTCGCACCGGAAAGGCCAGTTCCAGTAAGCGCATCAGTGGGAAGACGGCTTGCACTGGTCAAAGATTGGCACCATGTAGCTACTAGTAAGACCGCAAGTATGGAGCGTTGGAGCATCATGTTGTGTTGTAAAAAAGGGGAGTCTGTAAAGAAGAAAAGTAAAGAAGAAAGCAGATGAGAAAGGGCAGCTCTTTTGTAGTAAAAGAAAAAATGATCTTCGTATTCAGCTTACAATAGGAGAGTGTTGATTGTGATTTTATTAACGGGTTGGGATGTAATAGGGGTGTGTATGGGAGAACGTAAAAGGGACTTTCTAGTTGATTACTTGAGTTGGAATAGGGGAAGGATGGGCGGACTAGAAGTAGACTAAACAAGACAGGCAATCGAATACGAGCCAAAGAGAAGACCGGTTTCCATCACAGAAAAAAAAAGTGGAAAAGGAGAGAAGGAGAAGGTTAATGCCAAAACGTTTTCATTTCATTTTATGCATCTGTCGGAGTTTGAAAGAAAATCACAAGAAAAAAATCATCTCCTTTGGAATGTTGTCACCAACAAGAGGAGAGGCAGCTGGTAATTCAATTAAAGCATGATCATAGGAGAGTAATTAGGTACAGTAAGTAGGTTATGATGTTCCTTATTGGAAAAGACTATTTATTACAAAGGATGGGCATATGATGTAACCTTATAAAGCGAGAGTGAGAGTGAGAGATGACTACAACTAGATCTAACTAAGGTCTGCTAGGGGATCGTTCCAAATCATGCAGATGTTCCACTTCTTCAGGAGTTCCAGTATTTTCGATTTCCCGAATGAGCTGAGGATACAGATCCCACTGATCTTCTTGTTGTTGTCCTTGTCCAGCCTTGGTAGGTTTTATAGCGGCACCATCCTTGTCCACGCCTGCGCTACTACTGTTTGGCGAGTGTTGGTGAGGCTGTTGTGATGATTGTGGATGGTTGATAAAGTCTCGGTACATTCTTGGATGAGTCAAGTTGTCTGGATTGGCATTTTGATTGTTGTTGGACATGGTTGTAGGATAGGATACAAAGAAACAAAAAAGAGGGAGAGAGAAAAAAAGACGTTCTGTTTTTCTTTTTACATGATTTTCTTCAATCGCCGATTCAACTCTTACCTCTTGTTCCATGTTTCGGAGGCCTGTTGATTCGACAGCTGATGATGGTGCGGGATGATGGGATTGGAATGGCGGGGTTTCAAACGATTGCATATAAAAAATGGTACGATGCGATAATAAAGGGTTATGTCATGGAGTTCGTAACTACACGCTTGTCTTTGCGGGGATAAGGGACAGGAGAGAAGGGATGACTATAACTAAAGGCTAAAGTTGAGTAGATCTTTATGGCATGCTATTCAAAGTTCCCACGTAAACACCCATCCAAAGCGTAGGTCCCGCCGGTGCCATGATATCATCTGATCTTTTTTGAGCCCGCACTTTGCCCATTACCAATTGTCCTATAATGAGGTGCTTTTCCGTAGAATGAATGGCGTTGTCAGCAAACGGAGTTACAAGTATGCTATAGTTGTCCCTTACCTGAGTGTAAACTAGCTGTATATATCATAGTTCACCTAACGTTGTGTGAATGTTCAAAGGATACCCGCCAAGCTGAGAGGTGAAGATGTTGAATGGACAAGACTTGTTTGTTTGCATAAGGATACACTTTGAAGGTCAATTAGAGGCTGTGTATATTGGCGTATGAGACTGTTCTGTTGACAATTGCTTGACCCGCTTTCATCCATCGGCTGTTGATCATAGAAAGGGAAGAGAAACAAAAAGAATTCGTCTTGCATTGAGCTGAAAGAGCAAAAGAGCTGGCGGAGTTTTAAATCACAAAACCACTTTATCCACAAAATAAGACGGCCCATTCCGTTTTCTCTCTCTTCTTTCCCTTCCATCGCCCAATCTTTCCCTTTGAACATTTAATACTTTTTGTTGTCCTTCTACTATTCCTTAATTAGTAGCACACCTTTGATATACATGACCTCCACTGAGCCTCTACCCATGACAGAGACGCTTCCGACGGAAAGTACGATACCCCATACCAACTCCTCGACCACAACCACCACAACCACAACTACCGACAAAGACAACGACAACAACAGAAACTCATCCTTATCAGGTGACGAAGAGGTGCCTTTGGACAAGTGCCGACTGACCATGCTTCTAGTCTCTGGTAAACGTCAAGTGTTTGATTTCGATTCTCATACCACGGTTGATTCAGCCAAAACCTATATCCTTGACCATTGGCCCAAAGGTAAGATTGTGTAAAACCGACGAAAGACAATATCAATCCGAACCAAACACAACAACCCTCTCCATACAATTGACTCTTCAAGTGTTATAGATTGGGCCGATCAGCTTCCTTCGTCTATCAAGAACATTGAACTCGTATACCTGGGAAAGTTTTTGGATAACCAATCCAAGCTAAAAGGTAAACACATCAAGGACATAGCATTATATGGTGAACAAGAACTCTTACTCTTGTGCGTTGGGTTGACGGGACGTTAGATAACGGATTGCTTGATGGCCACGCTACAATCATACACCTGGTGATACGACAATCGATCAAGAAAACAGATGATGGTAAGAAATCATATCATATTATGTGTTCTCTCTCTCATCACTCACCTCCTTTCTGTCTTCATAGATAAGAAAACCTCGGAATCCACCTTGTGTAAATGCTGTATTATCTTATAGGCTTAGATTCGTTTCACACACAACACACACACACTCTCTCTCTTTTCTTTTTTTCTGACCCTCTTTAATGTTATCCCTTCCCCCTACCCCATGTTTAGTGTTAATAAAAACCAAAAAGTCTGGGCAATGACACACTTTGTGAATGCGTACATGCATTGGCTGTTTTTACTCCGATTACTTTATGACTTGACTTGTGATACTCAGCGTAATGTTTTTCTTAGATGCATGCACTCTTTTGATCATGTTAAGCCTATAAAGCCACAGCAGGACAGGTATTCTTGTCCTCTTTTTAAACAACTTCTTGGCTTCACTTGATTATGATGACTCGGGATTCGAAATGATCCATTACATGTTTCGTACCCCTTTATATTTCAGCCCATCCATTGCTTCTTTGAATAGTGATCACTTTTCATGCTCTCTCCACATGTGAGACCTTCAAACAAAGCTTATTTGGTGACATACTGCCAATGGGAGAAGAGAGCATGGGCGTTATTCGCACATCCACTTTTGAATGCCTACCCGGAATACCGAGGAATGAGGGATTGCTAGGTGGCTACATGACTTGTATACATTATTTACATATAGGTTTCCCTTCTACCAATACACAACCCCTTTACATTTGTCTCTTGATCATGAATATCCAGCAGGACTCGTATAGTAAGGCCATGAATCGGTGTGGAGCGCGAATCATGCATGAATGTCAGGGGGAGCTATTTTTCAAACGCCGCCGCTCTGCCATAAAATTGGTAGGAAAAAAGTCCCCAGAGATACACTCGAAACTCAATCAGCAACTCCATATCCCTTGATCTGAATCTAAAAACCGGTGGATCTCTCCACCTACTGTATTCGGTTATCTGGGCATATAGATTGCAGCCTGGACTAGCTTTTACACTCATCCTTTTGCCAGTTTCCGTACAATCATGGCACGCCATATCTATTTCTGGATCGCTCCGTTTGAAACTAAAATACAGGTGCCCGTTTCAAGGGCTCAGTGAGTGCTCTAAGGTCATTTTTGGGCAAAGTAACTTGGTTTGAAGGTCGGAAAGATGTGAGCTCTGGGGCAGGTGTATCCTAAGTTTTGCAGACAATAAGGACTTTTGTGAAAGGGGAAGTTGGCGGGTTTTGAAAACGCTATAAGTCTCCACTTTTTCCTCATTCTTTATTTTTTACTTCTTCTTTCCTTCCCCATCACTTTTTTCTTACCATCGGCTTTTCCGTGGCTCCTTCTCTGACACGAACTATGCATGACGACCACATCGATGACAGCAAGGGTAAGTGTTCTTTTCAGCATCCTGTCCACCTCTCTCTTACAATACTAACCTTAACTGCTTCCACCATTACTCTTCTTTTTCTTGGCAGATTCACAGGATAACAACGGATATAGGCTCTCTGGCACCAAGAACGGATGGACACGTGGTTAGACTAGGGATTGAACATAAGTGATCACGAAAAACTCACTTTTCCATTGTAGATTCTGTTGTCATTGCACCGCTAAACATCATTACTCGGGTGCCTACTCCTCTTTGCGCCGCCGATCAGCCCTACCCGCCTTCATTCTCTTGGTCGTGACACTAGGTTAGACATTCCAAGTTCTGTACATTATGCGCAATCTCCCCATATAACTTAAGGATAGTCTCATTCACTCAATAAAACTTATTTGAAACCATCGTCATTACTACCTTCTCGATTCCTAATGCCAAACTTGAGCGAAGGAACCGAGATTCCTCTGCTGTTGCTCTAGATTCACTAGAACATTGTGTACACTAAGGATTCTCTCTGCGTCTAGTATATGGATTAACGAAACAATGGTGTTTTATAGGAGTTGTCCATGATGAGCTACTCATTTATAGTTTGGTCTTTATAATGTACATGGTATTGTCATGGTTATGGATTTAAGAAACGTCTTTCGTAGGATAATTTAAGTAGGCTTTATTGATGGGATAGGATAAAGGGCTATGATACAGGCTATGTTTAGGGTCGTAGTTAAGCTAATGTCTAATGGCAACAAGCTATTGTAATGGGATTGACTAAACTGCTGTAAAAAGTAAGCCAATGGAGGTGGACAAAAACGGCCAAGCTATGTAAAAGTATCAGTGATAGTAGCGGAAGGGCATGGGCAAAGAATTGGTATACTTTTATTGGTAACTTGGACTACGAGATTTTATAATGGAATGGGAGTGCACCTAAAAAAAAATTGCGAGGGTTTCCCCCTGTTTTTTACATTTGAAAATTTTAAAAAGAGCCTTTTTGGGAGATATGAAGCAGTGGTGGAGTCGTCATTAGCATCGTCGTCGTCCCTTTTGCCGTCGTCATCGTCGTAGCCGATCTAGTGTCAAAAGAAAGAGGAACGATGCAAAAGGCAAAAAGCTAGTAATGGTAAGCAAAAGATGAAACGACATGAGAAGAGGAGAGTTACCGTTCGTTCGTCCGTCTACTAGTTCGTTCGTTCGTTTGACGTCGTGGAGTAAAGAGAATGACAATGGAGGCAAAAAAGTAATGACGAGGGGAAGAAGGAGCAAAATAATAGGCCGGGCAAGAAAAATAATCTTATAGCCAATCGGGGGTTGAAATCTAGAGTGCATAGGCACACATTGTTGGAGGAGTGTGTGGGCAGGATCATGTTCCTGAGCTTCAATTTGCAGTATATCCCTAACATATCAGATCGAGCATGCTACTACATTCTCATGCTATGATGTGGACTTACCTTTTGAATGACAAATAGGCTGGATCAGAGAAGATTGAATGTTGCCAAATGGGATAGCAGGGGTGGAGCTTCATCATGAGCACCGAGTCTTGTATAAAAGTCTTCCTGAACGTCATGATCACCTGTACAAATGCATTTTCAGCGACGGTAGATTGAATAGGATCGCTAGGACTGAGTTCTTTCGCCGCCAGTCGGTTATGTCATTCGCCGATCGCCGGGAACGACTTCTTGCAGAGGCTGGCAGGTGGGTTAAGGGCGGCACGTACAAGATAAAAAAATCGACCATATGTGGGGAAGCCTGCCATTGATCGTACTGATTCTCTTGGAAGGTTGGTGAGATATGGGCCGTTTATCATTGTGTTGTTCCACCAGCCTTGACGTCGTATTTGATCCACGTTCGAACACACGTTACCCGCCATGCGAGCTGATGAGCCGCAATTGATATGTGTCTTTTTGTTGGACCTGATGTCAGGAGAAGAGAGGGCTTTGCCGATCGCTTCCCGGCGAGAAAAAGTAAGACCATTCCTGTGCCTGGCGAGGCGGTGTTATCTTCATTTCGAATTGAGTCCCAGCTATGCCCGGGACTCAAGTCAGGGACTCAGGGGTTTTCCATGTCTGCTGGTCGGAAGTTGATCCGATGTTCCAATGTTTTTGCGAATCGTGCCCTGGCTTCGTCATGTTCAACCAAGTATGGCGGAAGAGGAGTTTTAGCGGCCAATGTTGCAGAGACCAGTTTTAGAGTTGTCATGATAGATGCCATATCAGTCCTTATTGCCCGCAAAATTCAGTATACACAGATTGGTTCTGTCCCGGTGGTTCTGTCTGTACATAGCACTCCCCCCAAAAAAACCATAAAGTCGTCGAATTTTTGAAACGCCACTTTTTGAACAAAAAGGATGGACCATCACCCATGAAAAGTGCCACTTTTTGTTGGACATGGATTTACTCGTCAAAGAAATAACAAACCTCACTTCGAATTTTCTATGAAGAAAGCAGTGCTTCTGATCTTTCGAATGATACCAAGTATGCTAGGTTCAGGTGGATGAATTGCGGGCTTTGGGACCACTGGAATCGGTCGCTGTTTTAGCGCTAAATGTAGTGTTCAGTAAGATATACAGTAGAGGTATGCTTCACATTTGGTATCGTTTGATAGATATGCATCTCATATTGGTTCATGTGAAATTTAAAGTTGGGTTATCCATCTCGGGTTTGAAAAACAGAGTGACTTGCCACAAAAATTGACAGTTGGAAACCCAAAGTTCCTTTAAAAAGTCAAAACATTTGAAAGCCCGCCCGCTCACTTTGTTTCACACCCCGCCTTTTTCAACTCTACGCACCAATGTGTGTCCGAGCTTACAAAATGACTGGAGCATATTCAAAAGAGTAAAGTTAAGGAGATAATTCATACAAGCTTTATTGACTTAATGAGACTATGGTGAAGCTATATGTAGGACTTGCCATGGAATGACTAATCTAGTGCCACGAGCTACGAAATGTAGGAAGGGAAGAGCTGGTAGGTGCCAGTGGCGGTATCCAAAGAGAGTGGGTTTAGAATATAGTGCTTGTTGGAAGTGCAATGGCTAGGGATTCTACAATGGAAAAGTGAGTGCAGTCCATGTCCGTCCAGTCCTGCTGCCAGAGAGCCGATATCCGTTGTTGAATCTGCTAATAAAAGATGAACAAGACGGTGAGAAGGAGGGAGTTTCCTTGCGTTCTTCGGCTAGTGGCGTCGCATAGAAGTCGAGTCGTTCGTGTTGAGGTGTGAATGTCGATGGAAAAAAAAAAAGTGAGGGAGAAGTGAGGAAGGAGCAAATAAAAAGGATCGAGGGAAAAAGCTCTTCTTTGTAGCCAGCATAAGCGGAGTTTAAATGTTTGGCTGGTAGGGGAATTTTCTAAAGGGGCCCACAGTTGACACGTTTCGGCCCAAACGAACTATGGTTTCAGTAGTAAAGATGATTGCTTTATTTGATAAATATGTAAAGAGCGAAGCACTGATAAAGAGAGTATATAAAGTAAAACTAAATCCTATAGATCCTACAAACAACGGCACCAAAGTGTATAAAATAGTGGGAAGAAGGGGGGGGTTCTGTACTTATGCAAAGGCAAACCCAGTAGCACATTCGTTAATAGCCTTGAAGAGATTTGCTCTTAAGCTTTCATAACTTTCATATTCAGGCAGAACCACTTGATTGAAGCTAAAGAAGAGAGATAAGTTAGTTCTCAAGTAGACATGTTTTGTAGTTGACAGACTTACCAAGTATGAGCAGAAGGTAACCGAGTGCTACCGCCGTATTCTTTATGGATTTGGAATTTCTGCACGCCACCCGAGCCTTGTAAATGAGCAAAGCCTTCCAGAGGGACCTTGGATGTACCAGTGGCAAATTGTAACAGCTTGGCCCGTTCTTCTTGATCAAAGCTTCGCACCGCACGCCAGAACCATTGGACCTGTAGAGAGCTGTTGGTGTATGTCACGTATTCGGTGTTGTTCTTCCAATCGTCCAAGTCAATATCAGGCAAGCCAGAGATCAGCAATTCCAGTTCTTGTTCGTTGAAGATTTGAATCAGGGAGGCTGGGATTACATCGTGGAAGCCTTGCAAGAAAGCATTGATTTGATCCTTGATGGCAATCGTCAGTTTTTGAGCGGTGACCAGGTTCACGTATTCATGCTTGTTTTGTTCCGTCACCACAAGATCACGTCCACCAGGCTTCAGATCGATGACCTTCGTTGTGCCAAAGTCGTCCATTTCCATACTGAATGTGAGGTCGATGACATCGGTGATATCGTTATCTAGCATCCACACCAAACTCTTGTAGTATTCAGGGTCCACAGCTTCCACATCACGGTAGTCGACAGATCTGTTGAGGATATGCTTGTAAAAGGAGCGAGTGAAGTAGGCGTCCAAGAGTCGACCGTCGTAGATGGCTTTCCCAATCACCCGGCCTACAAATTTGAAGAAGCTGAGATGGTCAGGGTTCACCCAGGAGGCCCGGTTAGGCTGGTAAGTCAACTTGTCGGCAGCAGAGGCAATAAAGAGAGCATAATTGGGGTCAAACATTTGTCGAGCCAGCACCGAAAACCATTCGCGGCTAACACCACCAGCGTCCACACCATCTTCGTCGTAGAATCGGACCATGAGCTTTCCAAACTTGATTTCTTCACCCGTGCGCCCTTGTAGTTGATGGTAGGAATCTTCAAACACATACTGGCGCCGCACGTTGAGTTGCAAAGGAGGGAAATGGCTTCGAGGTTCTGTTCGCTTATGCAGTTGTTGGACAAAGTAGTTGCGCTTGTTGTCGAATTCCAGCATCTTGGGGTTGCGTACCAGTAAGGAGAAGGAGCCGCTCATCAGAGTAGGGTTGTTGCGTACCATGATGTTGAGAATCTTCTTGTGGTCTTCGGTAAACTTGAAAAAGACGTCGTCGGGAGTTTCTTCAATCGCAGCACCACCTTGGACATGTTCAGGGGAAGAGGAGGGAGCACGGCTCGAGTCGCCACCACCAGAAGGAGGCTGGAGTTGTTGATTCGTCATACTTTCAGCATACTTGGATACCACCATGAAGCATTCGATCAGGGGCAGAAGGACGGTGGCCACGTTGATGAGTTCTTCTTTTTCATGGATCATCGACAAGCAGTTACCAAGCATCTTCCATAAGGGCAAAAAGTTCAGTTGATCATAGATGGCCAGCATTCGCTTTTCGTTCTTGACATGTTCTGGTTCTTTAGAGTCTTCATCACCATCCTTGGAAGGTAACGTCGCCACAGTCGGTCGCTTGCGAGAATACATATAGTCGATTGTTTTCAGCACCCGGAGAAGCTTGGCTTGATGTGAGGACGCCGCAGAGAATTGGGCCAAGGCCGAAGTTTGAATGTCAGTACCAGTCATAGCACCATCGAGTACCTTCAGGAGTTCTTGCAAGTCCTCCAGAATCTGTTTCCCTGAGAATTTGGCAGCCTCCGTGAATTCATGCGTGATCGTTTGAAGAGCACCATCCAGGGCCGAGAGATGAGAGATGACACCGAGAGTATATTGGAAGGTTCGACTAGAGCATTCACCGCTTGTTAACACATGGACGACCATTTTCAAATAGTGATCAGGAATGGTAGGTGGCTTGGGCACAGATCGGTGATGCTGAGATTGGGGAGCGGGGGCAGATGCTTGTTCAGGTTCGTCAGTCGATGAGGTTGCTGTTGCTGAGGTCGCACCGTCAGTTTGCTGCTGTTGCTGTTGTTGATGATGGGTTTCCACTTTCTCCACATATTTCTTCACCAGAGCAGGGAAAGGTCTACACATGGTCGCCAGTAGGTTCATCAGCTGTTCCATAAGGTTCGTGTTCTCCACAAAGACAGGTCTATCCAACAGACTCATCAGCACCAATAGTGGGTATTTGCTCGAGGGTTTCACCGTATCCTTGCTCTTGCCCTTTTTGCTACTTGATCGTTTCAATCCGGCCAGACAGTCGTTTTCGGTCAAAAAGTAGGTCATAGATTGTTCGTTGCATGAGACCACGTAATGAAGCACTTCCAGGCACCTTTGGGTGATCAAGTTGGGGACGTTTTCACCGATGGTTGTCGTAGGAGCAGTCGATGAAGAAGCCATTGGAGTTGAGGAGAGTCTTCGTTGTTGCTTAGCGGATGATGATTGTGAGGCAGTTGAAGATCCACTAGGGGCAGCACCAGCAGTAGCCGCCGTCGTGATCTTGGGGTATAAGGACAATTGAGCAAAGCTTTTATCCACGGCAGCCAAATCAACACTACCATCATGCAGGATGCAGATCAACAGAGACAATAAATCACCACGGGTCTTGCTGTTTTCACAAAGGTTCAATAGGAGCTTGTTCAACAGATTCTTGGAGATAGATTGAGGGACAAACAGCAGCCGAGCCAAAATAGCCAATTGAGTTCGATCCACCAATTGCATAGTATCAGACCGGCCAACGACCTTTTTGTGAGAAGCAGAGTCTTGTTGCCCACTACCACGATTAGCTGTCATCATATTTTGTCGATAGCGAGATAGCATGCGGCTGAAGGGTTCGTCTGTCCGTAAAGTGGTGATACTAGGTGTGAGTTCGTCCAAATCCCGCACAATCGCATCCAAAGTGGACATACTTCCAGTACCGAGGAAAGGAGGTCGAGATCCAGGCGAGGGTGACACTTCCGTGGTGTTCGCTGTTGCAAAAGTTGTATCTACAGTCGAGTTTGTTGCATCAGGTGTGTTCGTTTGACCAGTAGTGGCACCAGGCGCAGTAGCGGTTGTGCTGGAAGCATTACGTCGTTGTCGATCCCGTCGATCCCGTTCAATAGCTTCTTGGCGTAAGACTTCATCACGAATATCAGGTGGCAGAGCTTCCAAGAATTCAGGACTGATCGAGTCATCTTCAGGGGGTTGGATCGATTCTCGGCGTTCGCGCATATGTTGATGGAGCACTTCTTCCCGTAGATCGTCAGGCAGAGCTTCTAGGAATTCCACGTCGATTCCGGTACCAGAGATATCCACCGATTCGCCATTGATGATGATGGTCGTTCGTTCATCATTGTCAGTCGCTGTTGCTGTAGCCGCCGTTTCAGAGGATCCAGTTGTAGTAGCTTCACCAGTTTCTTCATCCATGGGCTCCGCATCTTGTTGTCCAGCTTGTTCCTGTTCATGCGCGGCCTGCTCTTGTTGTCGTTGTTCTTCAGCTAGACGATCTTCTTCGGCCTTGCGTTCAGCAGCTTCTTGTTCTTCCTTTTGACGCTTGAGTTCTTCTTCCACCTTCTTTTGATTGTCCGCCTCGGCCTTTTGTCGACGTTCTTCCAAAGCCTTCTTTTCTTGTTCTTGGCGTTTCTTGTTTTCGTCGAGAGCAATAGGGATCAGGGCATCAAGGAGAGCATTGGTAAGTTTGACGGCTTGGTCGGCCATTGTGTTGCCATACATCATGCGAGCTTCTTGGTTCCATCGTTCAGAAGTTGACATGGGGAGGAATTCATGGAGTAAGGTCAAGATTTGTCGAGATTGATCTGCAGGAGTTTCACCAGAGGTTCCCGTAAGAGAAGCATCGTTCGTAGCGCCACCACCACCAGACACACTTGATAAGGCAAAAGGTGTAGGTTGAGAGTGAGAGCCGCCGGCACCCCCGCCAATACCAGGAACACGAGACATTTCCAAAGCACGCATGATTCCATGACCAGGGATTTCCATTCGATGACCTGTTTCCAACGAGTGAAGATTGTTATGAGAGCCACGATAGAGGATGTTTTCTAAGACCCGGATAGCATTTCCACCAATGACGTCTTCCAACGCTTGCAGATTGCCAAAGCCTCCGGAGCCGCCACCAGCACCGCCGCCGCCGCCACGATGACGCCGAGAAGCACCGCCATCAAGAGATCGGCTACCAGCAATAGGATCAGTAGATTCAGAGCCTTGATTGTCAGCGAGAAGAGGATGTGTGGTGATATCTTCAGATGTGCCACCTGCAATACCACGGAAAGGTCGGTTGAGCGATGATGATTGGTGACCTCCAAATTCAATTGCAGGCATACGATCGCGGGGAGGGAGACCACCAAGGATTTCCATACCTTCCATCACACGACGGTTTTGTGAAGAGCGGCCAGGACGACGTAAACCCAGTCCACCAAACCCACGAGGACGTTCTTGCCAGCCTTCTTCACCTTCAAACGCAAACTGGATGCCTTGAGGTCCATCGTCTACCAAGAAAGGATCACCCAAATCGTTTTCATCGACAAACAAGCCTTCGTTGAGTTCGCCATCAGCTTCATCATCCAGGTAGCCTTCCGACCCTTCTTCATCATCAAAGTCAGATTGGTCCAAAGTATCGAGATCCACATCTTGGGCCTATTGCATTGATCGGAGTTTGAAAAACACGTGTGAGTTTAAGGTTTCAGGGGTAACATTCATGCAAGAAAACTTACGTCTTCGAATCGTCGATGTTGATGGTGATGTCGACCATGCTGTTCGTCGTCTGATTCAATAGATATTTCTGCACCAACAAGCACGCCACCATCTTCGTCAATGTCTTCAAGGTGCCAAGTCATTTCACGGCCATCTTCGTCGTCGTCGCTTCCAGAGCCGCTTGCAGATCCATCATCATGATTGCTACCATCAGAGTCGGAGTCATGTTCGTTGTCATCCTACACCGTAAAAAGAAAACGGTAAGAGTCATATTCAAAAACAAGACCATGGTGGAGAAATTACTTCATCTTCGTCCATATCAGAGTCATAATGGTGGCGATGAAGGACCACTTCCATTTCTTGATCAACGTCATCTTCAAGTTCTTCTTCGCTCATATCAGAGAGGTCGCTTCCAGTATCTTCATCAAATTCGTCTTCATCAAAGCTACGAAAAAAAAAAGAGAGAGGGTGTGGTGTTAATAGAGTACATATTACCATTGAGGGATCTTTTTTTAACCAAAGGTTATTTTACCTGTCGCCTTCTTCTTCTTCCGAGGAATACATGCCTTCTTCATCTTCTTCCATCACGCTTCCATCAAACATACCCAGAGAGGAGTTGCGGTACAAATCAGGGGCTTCGTTTTCATGTTCGTCATCGTCGGCAGCCAAGAGAGAGTCATGCTGATGATCATCTTCATCCCGAGCACCGGAGTCAGAGGCACCCCTGGTCGATTCGCCATTGTTGTTGTTGCTGTTGTTGCGATGAGCACCTTCGCTACGGTCAGTACGTTGAGGATGTAACGAGGACGAGGTGGTAGTCGAAGATGTATGCTTGTGTTTGCCGCCTTTACCAGTAGTTGTGCCAGATCGGGCCGCCTCAGCTTCATCGGCAGCTCGTTGTTCCGCCGCCTTGCGTTCGATCGCCACAGCCAGTTTCGTAAGTTGTTCCAAAGGTCGAATCATAGCACTGAGGACAATCTTCGCATGAGGGTAGTTCACATCCACATCGCTGATCGCACCAGTCATCACACCAACGAATCCTTTATCCAGCATGATCTTGGCCAATTGCATTGAAGTGTCTTCCTTGTTGTGTTGTTGGTGGATCTGACTGCCAGGGTTGGGGCGCGCATTCAGAATTCGGTGACAGAGGTCGGCCAGGCTGAGGTATTTGTTGTACTTGACCGACACAGGTTCGCTCGACTGGGTGAGGGATTGGAATTCTCGGACCACGCCTTCCAAGACATATCGGCGAGTGGCTGTCAAGTCGTTTTTGCTGGATTGATGATGCTGCTTGAGTTCGGTCTTGGAGAGAGTATTGTAACACATAGCAACGAGCACACATGAAGTCCACATGGATAATCCTTGACCTTTTCGAGATTCGTCGTCAGTAGGCTTGATGGCGTTGTAAGGGAGTAGATCATTGACCAGGATGTTGAGTATATGGTGGCTGCGAGTGCTGTTGTTGCCAGGTTTGTTGGAGCGGGCCCTGCTGAAGTTGTGGATATCGTACTTGCAAGAAGGGTAGGAGGAGACCAGTTCCACCAGACACTGTAAGAGGAACCCGGTGTAGGCATACTTGAGGTCGCTGCTTTCCTTGTCAATGCCACGTGCCACAATAAGCTCGTTCAACAGATAATTGATGACAATTGATGAGTGCTTGCCAACCTTTGGTGATGATTTATGAGTGGAGGTTGAAGTTGTGGGTGCTGGGGCGGCTGTAGTGGTGGTCGTCCCCGAAGCATTTGTAGCGGTTGTTGTTGAATCGGTCGTCTCGTCAGCTTCATCCTTTCCAATAATCTTGATCTGGCGGCTGTTTTCTTGTCCACTGTATCTGGTGAGTCGGCAGATTTTTTCAGAGACTTGTAAAAAGACGGCAGGATCACGGAGAGCAATAGCAGCGTTGTTGCGGAAGTAGGTGGTGATATCCAGGTTGCGTGGTCTAGGCACTGTTCCCCAGGTAGTGGTAATATCCTCGATTTGTTCTTCCAGGACCGCCTTGTCTTCGATGATATGGCGTAAAATCAGAATGATGAAGGCTTGTTGACCTTGGAAGCCATTCAAACTTGATCGGGGTTTCGCAAACAAGAGTTCCAGGCCACCGTTTTCGACGAGTCGCAAAGCATCAGCATGGTTTTTCGTCAATCTAACAATGATACGGAGGACGGCAAAGAGATCATCCCTAGAGAGTTTGGTTTTCTTGAGGAGACCAATGCAACAAACAAGCAATTGTTCACGTTGAGTGTCGGAGATAGCCACTTCACCAGGAGCATCAGCTGTAGATTTGACGTTTTGTTCTTCGGCAGCTGCAGCAGTAGAATCGCCCATTTCGGTATCACCATTGTTGTTGCCGGCAGAGGAGGAAGTATCGACGCCTTTACCCTTGTCAGCAGCACCTTTCTTGGGATCGTTCACCAACTTGACCTCCTTTGGTTCGTCGGATTGACATATAAACATCTCCAGCACCAATAGAGCAGAGGCCAGCCACGTGGGAGTCGGAGTTGAGGGATCGGACAGATCGGCTTTAGATTTGTCAATGATATCGAAGAGACAGGTCATACCAGAAGCAATGTCAGGAATAGCGGAATGGAATGGAGCGTCCTTGAGAAGAAGAGCCATGAGACGGAGTTGACTGCACACCTTCGTATATGGGACATCGTCCTTGTCCAAAGATGCTTGTACCCGCTGCACCAAAGAGCCCATGACACATTTAGCCAAGGTAAAGTTCTTGTCGCCATCGTCGCTCTTGCAGATCACCACCAGTAAAGAATGCACATCAAAGATCATGTCATTTCGTTCGTCGGCAAGTCGCAGTAATATTTCGGGAAGCTCTTGACGTAACTTGTTGCGGAATTCATTGAGCGCCTTGAGATCTTCGGTTTCTTGATCGCCAGGTTGAGCCTTGTTTTTGCCCTTGCTGGAGGAGGATGAGAATGGTTGATATCGGGAGGACATGAGGCCAAAAGCATACGAGGGACCATCATCTTCATCAATGACATCACTGTCACCATTGTGTTCGTCTTCGTCTTCGTCATGATCAAATACACCAATGTCTTCTTCGTCACTAAAGTCGTCCTCGTCTTCATCCATATTGTGATCGCTATCGCCGTGGCCATCTTCATCTTCATCATCAGGCATAGAATCGGCATCATCGCTGTCGTGATCGTGGTCGTGAGGGTCTGTTGAATGATGATCTTCTGAGACTTGTTGATCCTGAGACGAAGTTGTGGTTGCTTGGGCTTCTTGCTGATCGGCATCCCCGTTATTGTTCGAGGTCGCTGAGGTTTGAGTGTCTTGACTAGGTGTCGTAGGTGTCGCACCTCGGTTTCGAGTGGAATTCCCAGTGGCAAGAAGAGCAGTTGGATGGCTGAAGAGATAGTCCACCGCTCGAGAGATCTGATTGTTGCACCGCACCATCGCTTGTTCAGCACCAGTACGATTGAATCCCATATCCACAAGCGTTTGTACACCCGCTTCATTTGGCACCACCGGCGTACGAATGATGTTGAATGGTGAAGGGACAGACGTCGGCATAGAGCCACCAGAAGTACCGCTTACACCGCTACCGCCCAGACCGAATTGGATACCGCCGCTGCCACCAGACCCGCCAACAGACGCCCAGTTGTCGCCTTGTTTAGATTTTCCAGAATCGTTTGACATCAATTGGGCAAGGACCTTGATATACATTCGGAGCACCTGCTTAGGGAACTTGTAAAAGTACTTGCTGTCAAGAAGGTTTCGGATCTTTGCTACACGGAGAGAGACAGAGATGTTCCATTCCCGGGGTTCAAAGAGATCAGGCGATGAGGATCGATCTTTCGACTTGATAAAATGTGTGGTGTAAGGTGAGTCCATCAAAAGTTTGATAGAGCTGATGTTGAGAAGGACAGCCAAGAGAAGTTCAATGCTAGCATCAATACGTGGCAGTAGATCTTCTTGATCCGCGGTGGAGCGATCGGCCATAGGAATAGCTTCGATAGATTCAGCATCAGCCCACAGCTTGTCCAACGTATCAGTCAGTAACTTGGTTCCATCATGTTTATCGAAGGTGACGGCCAAAGGGGCATAAAGAGAGGGCGTAGTACGGTCATCCAAGATAAGCATAGATATCAACGAGAACATAGAGGCCAAGTAGTCGTATTTACAAGGAGGAGCGTCAGGGGCGGTGATACAGGACCAAGAGATATTGTCTTTGAGTGCTTGAGCCATAAAGCCAGCCAGTTTGAAGGATTGACCAATTTGACCACTTTCGAGGCTTCGGCGTCCCACAGAGACTTTGTTCAGACCTAAATATGCATGCATGAATGTGACAATTGGTTAGATTCCGACACACAACTCAGATCAAGCTGATCCTTTTTCTCTTTACCTTGGAAGATAGGGGTCAAAGCTTGAGGAATATCACCCAAAAACATCTTGAAGTGCTTGGTATTGAGAGCTCGGGGATCATTGGCGTCGGGTTCCTTATCTTCGTTGGCATTCGTTTCGGTAGAAGCTGAGGCTGCAGGGTTACTGGTATCATTGGAAGGTGTTGAACCAGAAACTGTTTCCGTTGGTCGAGTAGTGTCGATAACAGAGATGCCTAATGGGTTGTCGGATCGGGAGCTGCCAGATTTTTTCGCTTGCTTGAAGTTGTACCAAGATTTAGGGACAGATTCTCGAAGCAGAATGTTTTCCCATACCATGGCTCTGTAAAATTAAAAAAGTGGATCGGAGGTCAATTATCGCTCAAGTCCAATTGTCTTAATCTTACCTATGCAATTGGCCGAGCTGTAGGATAATGTTGTCTTCGCCCGATTGAGAGGTGAATTCATTGATCAGGGCAATGCCATTCTTGCCATGAGTGAGGATCGAGGAGCAACAAATGTTAGCCAAGAGACCCACATAGCCATACATAATAACGAATTGACGGAGGACCTTGTTACCACGTTCGACCTTGTCCGTTTCATTGTCTAGGTTCAATAGTAATGGGTATGTCACAGTTAGATGGGCTTTTCAAAGGCTGTTTCCTATTGTTTTCTTACCCTTGACATCAATGTATTCTCTGACCAGACTTTGATTTCGGGCACGATCATCATCCAGAATAAATTTCATCGAGGACTTGACCTTTTCCACGATAGCCAAGACAGTAGGAATAGGACTAACTTCGGCGATCAGACGGAAGAGATACGAGAGTGAGTCAGACGCAATGGATACAGAGAAGTCCACAGGGAGCATTGGCAAGGTGAAGTAGTCCAAAAGCATTTCAGGGCACCGATCTTTTACAAATTCACGGATGTTGGATTGGTTTTGGAATAAGCCTTCGAGGAACTAGTTACAAAAAGTACAATTAGATGAATGAGGACCGACAAGGTTACTGAAATATACACTTTACCCTAGAGACCAGATCAATGAAGGATACCAGTAAGCATTCCACTTTTTCGTCAGGGTTCTTCTTGTTGCTTCCAGACGATTCCATATCCACATCAGTATCCTCTTCGGTCTTGACGAGTCTGAGGCAATGGCCATTGTCGCTTGGTTTCCCGATATCGTCACGTCCCATTTCGAGCACCTTTTTAATCATATGAGTGACGCATTGGAAGACATCAGGTCGCAGTGAAGGATGGTGGCGAATCAATTCATCCATTGTGTTACCCAAAATGGTCGCATTGTCGATTTCGGCAGGATTCCGCAGGATTTCATGAGAAGTCATCAAGTCGAAGAAGTGAGGCAAAGGTTTGATGTCGTTGAACATTTGAAGACCTTGACCGTTGAGACAGAGCGCACCGAAAGCATGGACAGCAGAGCCGAGGACTTCGCCATTGGGGTTTTCGTAACAGGAGATCGTTTTCAGGAAGCTTTGTGGCAGCTTTTGTTCTTGGAGAATGGCAAGCGATGTAGGTTCGTTGTGGATAAAGGTCGAGGTCACATTGGTTGCTAGAAAGATAGGAGAGGAAAAGAGAGAAGGTTAATATCAGAAGAGACAACATAGCAACACATGTAACGTTACCTAATGCGAATACACTGTTGCCAAACACCTTGGGATTCTCGATGATTTGAATCAATGAGGAGGGTGCAGAAGAGTCGATCAGATTACGCAAGCCATCAGCAGTTCCACTAGATTCCATCATTCTAATCAAGAATTTGAGCATTGTTTTGACGAGAGACACACGATCATACGGAGCCAGGGCACCAGTGGCGAGATCTTGTTCAGCGAGTTTAGCTTCAGTTGCTTCGACCCCCTCCATGGAAACCTGAGATGTCGCTTTTTCTATGCCTTGAGTGACTTCGGCCTATTAAATCAAACAGAATTGGTTGGTACCTGAATATCAGTTCCTCTCCTGTTTACTTACTTTGATACGATTCAGCAGAATGTCCAGGCCATTTGCATTACAGAAAGCCGAGAAGGACGTTGTTATGGAGGTGACAATGTTGTCCAGCAATCCAACCACCTTGGTGACATTCTATATTGATAAGATGAGAAGGTGAGATGACGGATTCCATACATATTTTAGTCTTGTACCTTGATATGGATGGATTCCTGATTGTCGACAATGTTCAACAAAGTAGGGATGATACCAGCTGTCATGAGCATTTGACCACCAGGCTGAGTTTGTAGAATGAATGATAAGAAGGTGAATAAGGATTCTAAAAAGTCGTCGGGAAAGCCTAGTAGAGAGAGAGAGAGAGAAGCAAGCAAAGGGGTGAGATGTTGGCACTATGACGCTATGGATCTTTGTACCTTCTGAGCCAGGGTGGTTGTTGACCTGTCGTAGGATGTGTAGAAGGGTGCCATGGTTTGCTGATGCATTGAAGGCGTGTAAGATTTCATTCAGCTTTGCACGGTGTCTTGCTATCGCATCCAAAGCATATAATGCATAAGTTTGGACATCCTTGGAGAGAAGAAAGTTAGTGTATTCATGCAAGATTGTTTGTTTCGACTTTATACGTACATAACAGATCGGCTTTGAGGGGTTGATAGCGTCGGCAAGATGTGATACCAAGTGAGGTTCGTAGACGAATACCTTGTTGTGGGCGGTTGATTCCGAAGCAGTGTGAGCTATTCGAATAAGGAGAAGATGAGGTAAGTTAATAAGCCCGGGCCCTATATACACCCTGTTGTAAATCCTACGTACCCATAATAGACAGAGCTATCAACTGAGTCACCACCAATTGCTTTCTTGTTGAGGCCACACTGATGTTGTTTGCGATTCGAATCCGGTTGAGCAGTTCAAAGTGATACTCTTTGGGAATATGATGTTGCTTGACCAAGATAGTAAACCATTCCAAGTCGCTTTTCTTGTCATGTTGAGAGAAGTCTTCGGTCACAACATGTACACCTTCGTCGGGATTGCTGTCATCCATCACGCCATCCGTATTGTTGCGTGTGCGGTAGAATTGTAGTTTGATGGTGAGCATTTCATGGTCTGGGGTGAATTGGTCACTGCATAAGGATTCCAGATCTTGGTAAGGGATAGACCAGCCGCGAGCCAGTTCCAGTATCTTGTCCTGTGGTGCAACAAAGCTGGATCGTATGGCCTTGGGATTGTTGACCCGTTGAGCTGGGCGAAGCATAAACCGTAAAACAGTCTCCAGTACATCGATATCAGTTGTATTGAGTAAAGAGATCAGGTGCTACAATACAAAAAAGGTGGTGGTTCAGCATACTCGTTCTCTTGTACAGTCTATTCTTCTTTACTTACGTCATATGAGTTGTAGATGTTACGATTCGTACAATGTTCAAAGAGAACAAGACTAAAGTTGGCAATAGACAGAATCAGGCGTTTGGTGCTGGGATCAAAGGCGCTGGATTGTATGGTGTCAAGTTTGTATTCGTCGCAGATGCGTTGCAGGATGGAGTCGAAACGATTCAATACCGCCACCCAGTGAAAGAGATCACCCCGTGGATATATCCATTTGTCTAGCTGTTCAATTCGTTGAGGCAAGTCGGTTTCTTCATCTTCTTCCAAGTGTTTGATCACATTGCGAAGTGGAGGAGGCTACAAGCAAAAACAAATCGGGACAGTAGAATGTTGGGGTGGTTAGTGAATAGTTCAATTATCGTCGGCCATTGACACTACTACAAGCACACAAGCTACACAAATGTCTTCAGCCAGTTACAATCATCTTACCAAAGGAGCCAGTTTCTTAGAAGGAGTCTTTTTGATCTTCATGATCGAGACTAGAAGAGTAGGAAATGGACAATTAGTTAGACACGTAATACAACTTGGTTAGATCACGTCAGCAGTTGCTTGTCGGTTACGCTACTACTTTGCCTTCAATCAGTATGCATCCAGAGTTGTCAACTTACCAAAGCAATAACAATATACAGAGAATACTTGTTAATGAGAGTGCTTTATACAATATGAAGGGATAAAAACAAGTATAAGGGAAAAAAAAGGAAAAAGAAGAGAGAAGAAAGACGAAGAGGAGAAACGAAAAACATCGGTCTTTTAAAAATTCCACCTAAATTTTTGAAATCCCGCTTCTCTGCGGCAGCGGCACCTTTTCATCAGCCTACCGAATAGAGTTGACTTTTTGAGCGATGGCAGTAAAAGTCGATGCAACATGGCACCAATGGAGCTTTTTGATCCAAGCTCTCCGTTTGCACAGAAAAGTCTTGGATGATGACATACCAAACCAAACCAAATCAAATGTTTTCGTCGAGATCAAGTCGGATTTTTGCTAGGATAGAGTGGCACAGTGTATCAAGCCTGCTGTGCTGAACTTGGTCATCAATATCACCTTCAAATGCTAGATCTATAACCCAAAATTCTACAATTGCAAACGCACACAGTTTGAAACTAATTCTGTAGCCTTCTAATCAAGTCCCCACGCCGCTTCAAAAGGCACAGAGGCGGGGTCAACTGAGATCCATCGGAGTTCAAAAATATTTTTTATGCAGACTGGGCACTTGACCCACATAGGAAAGTCAGGCAGGGTAAAGACAGTAAAAGATGTTCAGGTTGGCTTTTATTGATAATTACTTTGGATGTATCATTTAATCATTGAAAGATATATAGAGAGAAGCTAAAAGGAGAGGAGGGAAGACAGATGATTGGGTATACAAGGACAAATGTCAATGGAATGAAGTG
>LT554895.1:652404-670035 GCA_900079185.1 Absidia glauca
TCTTCTCTCTTTTTTCAACGCTTCATTAGACAGGGAATACATTTGGTGCGACGACCTTCACTAGCTACGGTGCGTACTGGGTGTCGTACGGCTTCATCTATCTCCCCAGCTCCAACATCATGGACGGCTACGGTGGCGGCCAAACCGAGGCATTCAACCGCTCGCTCGGCCTCTTCATGATCGGATGGGCTCTTTTTACAGGCCTGATGCTGATCGCCGCTCACCGGTCGTGTGTCACCCTTGTCGCCCAATTCTTCATGCTCTTCCTCACCTACGTCCTGACCGCCGCCTGCAAATTCAATGGAAGCTCCTCAACATCCGTCGCCAGTGGTGTGTGTGGTCTGATCACCGCCTTGCTCGCATTTTACAACGCAATGGCGGGGATGCTCACCCCTGACAACTCCTTCTTTGTCTTGCCCATCGGTCGCCTGCCTTAAACCCGCTGTAGTTATCATCCCCTTTTGTACTTTTATCTTTTGCAATCATTCATTTACCCCCCCCATTCATTCATTCATATGTTTATCAATAAAGATCACTCTTTTTGTTTGGCTTTACCCCACTTTACCGCAATAGGGAAGAGGGGGCAAATATACCTCGGCTGGGGTAGGAAGCAGGGGGGAAGAAATAGACAGGTTCCTTCTCCGCTCAGGTCCGACTTTTTTTCCATTTGTAGAATGGGTGGTAAACGGGTGGTCTGCAAAACAAGTAAAATAGATTTTCATATCTGATCAATACACCAACTCACAGTGTCTATTTCCAGCGTACGCACCGGTAGTCTCACAACCTTAAAGAGCCAGGTTTTTCACATCTTAGAGTGGCAGTTGTTCAATTAAAGTCTGATCTGACAGAAAGAGCACTGATGTTGAATAGAATGATATGGATTCCCGTCGTCTTTCTTGCATCATTAGAAAGCAGCTCGTGAACAGCCTCTCAAAAAAGTGAAGAGCAAAATCGGAGCTTCAGCTTTAAACTCCGACATTCATGCAAAAGTATAATTGAATTTTGCGGTCACTAAGAATTGTGGGGTGAGAGAGAAGTTGGCGGGGCTTGAAAAATGCTATAAGTCCCCACTTTTTCCTCAAACCTTTACTCTTTACTTCTTCTTTCCTTCCCCATCACTTTTTTCTTACCATCGGCTTTGCCATAGCACCCCCTTTAACACGAACTATGCATCACGACCCTCAAAGATGACAGCAAGGGTAAGCCTCCTTTTCAGCATCTAGTCCACCTCTGTCTTACATTGCTAACAATTACATCTTCCATCATTACTCTTCTTTTTCTTAGCAGATCGACTGAGATGGCAACAAATATAGGCTCTCTGGCAGCAAGACTGGATGGACATGCGGTTAGATTAGTTATTGGACGCAAGGGATTCCAACAAGGGGAAATCCTCGTAACTTTTTTTTAGGTGCGCTCCCAATGTAGAATCTCGTAGTCGAAGCTACTAATTGAAGTATACCAATTCTTTGCCCGTGTCCTTCCGCTACTATCGCTGATACTTTTACATAACTGGCCGTCTTTGTCCATCTCCATTTGGTTAGTTATTACAGCAGCTTAGTCATTCCCCTTGCAACTCGTCGCTACTTACACATTAGCCTAACTACAACCTCAAACATAACCTGTATCATAGCCTCTTTAATCCTATTGCATCAATAAAGCCTACTTGAATTATCCTCCGAAAGACTTTAATCTATAACCAAGGTCATGTTTATTGTAAACACTGAACTGCAGATGAGTAGCTCATCATTGACAATTCTTAAGACATCATTAGCCTACTAGCAAGGAGCCACTGTTGACCAAAAGCATAGTCCAGAGTTTAAACCCCTTTCCAGGATGTCACCTTGGGGGTGTAAAGAAGAGGTTAAAAGACATACAAAGGGGATCAATCATTCTTTCATGAAATTTATTCGTCAAAGATATAACTAATCAATCATCCTATAGTAATAGTGCCGTTGTCTGACAGTTGCGATCTAGGGGTTCAGTCCACAATGATCTTGGATTCCAAAACTTGGAATTCTTCAAAAAAGGCCTATCAAATACATAATAGAGTCAGTACTGTCATTTTTTTTCTGGTGTACACTTTACCCATAGTAGTTGAATCGAGTGCTTGACATCATCTACGCCACTTTGTTCACGAATAGAGTGCATGCTCAGTTGAGGGTTACCAATATCTATCATTGACAAAGGCATCAAGTTAGGGAGAGGGATGATTGTTCCTTATTCATGCATACCAACAGTTCGGAGACCGATTTTCGCTGAGAGCATGGGGCCAATGGTGCTGCCACAGGATGAATCGTTTCTAACCACGAATTCCTAATAGACAAAAGTAAGCTGGTCATTGATCCTTGAGAGAGAAAGGGTGGATCTTACTTGGATGGGAATGTTATGTTTCTTGGCCAACTCTTTCATGACTAGCGTGGTGATAGCAGTGGTTGCATATCTCTACAAAAAATGAAGGAATCAATGAATCTGATGATAAAGCCATGCTTCCGTCCTTAAATCTTACCTGGTTTGCATTGATCTTGATGACCGTACCCTTGTGCATTTGAGGACGATGGTTATCTTCGTGTTTATCAGCATAGTTAGGATGGATAGCGTGGGCCATATCAGCACTGATCAAGATACTCTTGTGGATGGCTTCTTCAAAGGCGGTGGGAGAGACATCGGGAGTGCCTAGGACTTGAGTGTTGGCCAAGCGTTGGAGAGTGGTGGGCAAGAGGTTCGAGTCGGCGCCATGAGCAGTCATGCTGCCTACTTCTTCATTGTCAAACAAGGCTACCATGCGGATGTTGCTTTCTTGTTCGAGATGTTCGGATTTGATCAAAGCTTGGATGGAGCAGTAGGACATTTCCAGGTTGTCGAGACGAGGTGAGAAGATGAATTCGTTGCAAACGCCACCAATAGTTGAGCCCTACAGAACCAAAACGGTCAACTGTACGTCTTCCTCCCTTCTCCTTTCTCTCTCTCTCTCTACGTACCTGAGTATCATAAAGGGCCAATTCAAAGTCGCGGATCTGACTGGCTACAAAAGTGTCAAAACGCCAATATTAGCTGCAGGATCTTTGTCGACGTCTTTGTGTCGTACCTTTTGTGTTCAATTCATCGGCCAAAACACGGATAAGTAAAGGATGGTGGCTAGCGTCGGCTTCAACATCGTCTTCCTTAGTAATCCCACTCAAGGCACTGGTAGAAGATCGTCAGTAACAGCAACATCATTTCAATCATCGGTACTTACGCTTTAACTTCGGTGGCCAAAATAGGAGCCAGTTGAGTTTCCTTGTTAAACTTGAACTATATGGAAAGCATTAGCAACGTATTTCTTTCTTCCCTTCCCCTTTAATCACATACATTATCGTTAACGGTACGATCCAAATGGATGGCCAACGTAGGGATGCGGAGTAGAGGGCGGTCCACTTTGACAAGAGTGTGCTTGAAGGTTCCGTCTTCTTGTTCCACCAAAACACGGCCTGCCACGGATAGATCACGATCAAACCAGGTGTGCCTATAAACCCATCATCAATCACTTATACCCAACCTTACATTTTCCTTTTGTTTCTTTACCAGATACCGCCACCATAGGTTTGACAGCCAACTTCCAAGTAAGCCGACTTTTCCTTTTTAGAAACAGGCTTCAACTATAAAGGCAAAGTGTGAGCTTGTAGTGGTTGAGAGAGTGGGCAATGCTTACCTTTAAACAGGGTGAGTCAGTATGAGCACCAAGGATAGAGAATCCATTGCCAGGTTTGTATTGTCCACCAATAGCAAAAGCCACAATAGCGGATCCATTGCGTGTGAAAAAGTACTTGCCCTGTTGCTTGAGCACACCGTTGTTCCAGCTATCACGTTCCTTGATTTCTTGGTAGCCAGCCTAAGAGTGAGAGTATATTCAGTTCAGAGTGGTGTTCTTTCCAGTGCTTCACTTACCTTCTTCAACAATTCAGCGGCTTCGTGGGTGGCATGGAAAGGAGAGGGAGACTTGTTGATATAATCAATCAAATCAAGGGCTACAAAACAAACGTGGTGTTAGACTTCCAGCATTCTCAAAGTTGCAATCCTTACCTTCTTGAGGGACACTGGGGTTAAACTAGAGAAAGGGATCAGTCCGTGCTGAATGTAACAAAGTGGAATCTTACCATGGTGCAATTAGAAAGTTAAAAATAAAGAAGAAAGGGTGAAAAAAATCACACGGGGTTAAGATTCCCCTTTTCAAAGTCCGACTTTTTTTTTCCAAACTTCCGCTTTTGACAGAAAAAACCAAAAGCGGATCAGAATCCACAAGGTTGACCGGTGGCCGGGATAGGTACCTTCCCATGAGGTCACTCTTTTCCTGAACTAACACTCCTTACCGAGTTTTGATCAGGACTACGCTTCAAAGAAGAAAGAAAAGGGAGAGCGGGATCAAGGTTATGCTTGGCAAACCACAGCGTAAGACTTGTCCCTCCCTCACCCGCCGTTTCCAATCCATTCCGGCGAAAAAAAAAGGTACCAACCGCATATGCTAACCGAGGTTATGTCAATATCTTTCGGTTGACGGGTAAGGGGCGATTGGGAAGCCTATCACATAGCTATCGAGTCAAGACACATTACTGCTCTTTTGCTCTGGCAGTTCAAAGCCTTTCCATACTCCGCTCATAGAACATAAAGAGGGAGCGACGCAAGTTTGAAATAAAGGCATTATCACCTCCCAAAGTCCTCAAAAGTCCCAAAGCGGACTTTGACTTCCAATTATATAGGGGGTACAGCCCAAATAACCACAGTTATTCAAAGGTTGAGTCCCCAGTATGCCCTGTATAGTGTCGCCCACCCATTGGTCCATCATATCCTATTCCATCCTTTTACTACCCTAGCGATCTGTCATATCAGGCACTAGTTAGGCCAAAAGGTGTCAACACCCTAGTTTAAACACCGCCAAGCGACGAAGTAGACAATAAAAAAAGGGTCAGGGCTTGGCACCGGGTGATTGGTACCGCTACATATAAGAGTCTCTAAGATCACTGGAGCTTATGCAAAAGAACAAAGTCATGGAGATGAGTTCAAGTAGGGTTTTTATTGACTGAATTAGATTATGCCTAAGCTACATGTCCTAGTGGATGGGTGTGAATGCAGGGCTTGTCATGGAGTGACTAATCTAGTGTAATGAGCTAAGGAAAAGGAAGGAGGAGAGGAGACCAGTGTTATCCAAAGTATCAGTAGTAGTGGGCGTTGGTAATGGGGCAAGGGATTGTGCACTTTATCGGTACAATGGCTAGGGAATCTCCTATGGACAAGATGAGTGCACCTAAAAAAAAATTTCAAGGGTTTCCCCATGTTTTTTACATTTGAAAATTTTAAAAAGTGCCTTTTTGGGCGACATGAAGCAGTGGTGGAGTCGGCATTAGCATCGTCGTCGTCTCTATCGTCGTCGTCATCGTTGTAGCCGATCTGGTGTCAAAAGAAAGAGGAACGATGCAAAAGGCAAAATGTTAGTAATGGTAGTTAAAAGATGAACATGCCTGGAATAGAAGAAAGTTACCGTTCGTTCGTTCGTTCGTTTGCTCGTCCGTTCGTTCGTTTGTCGTAGTGGAGTAAAGATAATGACAATGGGAAAGCAAAAAAGTGATGACGAGGGGAAGAAGGAGCAAAATTAAAGGACGAGCAACAAAAAAACTCTTGTAGCCAAATCGGGGTTTGAACCTCCTGATCTGCATTTTTCAGGCGGAGTGTGAAACTACTATTTTTTTTCATAATGGGGTGGTTTCTGATTTGTGATTGGCACCTTTCTCTTCTTCGTATGGCACTCTCATCCAACTGATCTATTTGAGCACTGTATTCCTAACAACAACATAGTGCTTGTCATTTGGATCGACTCGTACGCAACAAAACAAAGCTAGTGTTCATTGAACGAACAAGTCTCCTCTTTGCAATCATCTCTTTTTCGACGATGCGGACACTCATTGGAGTGGTGATTCTTGCTTTTTGGCTTGGCTACTTATCAGCATCATGTGGTGTCTTTGACATTTTGAAAACATTGGTAAGTCCATTCCTCTCTTGAAAGGTAAAAGACCCTCATCCTGTTTCTTGGTTATAACTAGAAAGAGGTCCTTTATATCCATTGTACTATTGGTGCTCTCTACCTTATCATACTGATCCCACTGGAACGCATAGCTGAGGCGGAAGCGCACAAGGTAGGAGAAAAGAAAAAAAGTGGATCATGCAAGACTAATCGTCGTTTATAGAACCCCAAATCGACATTCAGGACATCTGCCAAAGAGCATCTACAAAGGCGCGGTAGCTTTTGATGGTTGTGTTTATTATAAAATAGGATTGAATAGAATAGGAAGGATAATACAAGTGCGTGCGTGCGTGTGTCATGTGATTGATGGGAAAGGGGGGAAGCATGTACATTGAAATAAAAAGTAAAGACTATGACTACTATTTAAAGGGTGGGTGATGAAAGGAGTATCCTAAAGGGAGAGATAGATGAGTCTAGTTTGCTAAGACCAAGTGATGTTTGTGCTGACTACCGTCTTCATCTTCGTTGTCGGTGGCTGTCTGAGTGACCTGGTTGGACAACGGTGATGCTTGATTGATATGATTTCTGATTTTCTGTGCTTCAGGGCTATTGGGTGGTGAGATACGAATAGGTGTGGACGTCCTAGGCTGAAGATACTGTAGCAACGGACTGTTAGATGGACTTGTCATTCCATCTGTGGTGATGGTGGTGTGTGATTGTTGCTGTTGCTGTTGTTGTACACTGCTGTTGCTGGCATTTGGATCCAGTCGCAAGGTGATCCTTCCACGACTACGATCTTCAAACAAGGTCATTATGTTACCATGATCACCTACACGATAAGATACAGAGAAGGGATCGATCCAAAGGACAAAATCTCGAGGAAGATGGGCTTGAAGGGCGGCTGTAGAAACGGATGCGTCATTGGCAGCTATACAAAATAAAGTTCACATGAGTACACATTCACTGTCATCCTTTTCCGCTGCTTACCTTTGATAATGATACTATCCAATTGACCGTTGAAGTTTGATAAGGCTCTGAACCCATTCCCTTTGTACGGTTGTTGGACAT
The DNA here is from genome assembly GCA_900079185.1 of Absidia glauca. NCBI lineage: Eukaryota > Fungi > Mucoromycota > Mucoromycetes > Mucorales > Cunninghamellaceae > Absidia > Absidia glauca. The sequence goes on from LT554895.1 coordinate 659,465, forward strand.
CCCAGTGATCAGTAAACTTGGCCTTCAAAAGTTCCGTCAGAATTTCTTTGAAGCCCGTGAGTTTGTCTTGTTCAATCTTGGTGTTCAGAAGTCTGCCAAGGAATTCAACGGCTTGTGCGATTTCAATATGCATGGCATGAATAGGATGAAGAGGTGAGGAAGAATAAGAAGAGAAAGAAGACAATGGTCAACGGGAAAAATAGAAATTATAGTCCAGGCAGGACTTTTTTTTCTGCCCCAGGGCGGCGTTTAAAACCAGAAGGCTCAAACCTTTCCTTGTTCGTTGATTGGGTCGATCGGCTGTAAAGCATGGTGATGCTGGAAACTTCGTCAATGGCAGACCACCTGACCATTCGAAATAACCATCTCTTATAACGTAGTTTGGTTCTTTGTACTGCAAATGTACTGCAAATGTAAAAGCGCAGAGTTCGATTTAAGGGCCTTGGATACATGGAGCGCAACCCAACATCCATGGGCACTCTCCATCTTCCATAGATGAACGATAAATTACTTGATGCTTTTTATAGGGACTGATCACTTCTACGTTCAGTCACTCGGTGCATGTTGACGTTTTAGTACGGACAGGGCAGCAGAATACCGTCAAATTGTCATAAAGTTTGCAGCCCCTTCTCTATTTCAAACGCCGCCAATTGCTACAAGAAATCACTTTTCCATCAATCCTTTTATTTGTTTCTTCTTTGCTTCTTCATCGCTTTTTTTCTTTCCGTCGACATTGGAACCGCACAACGAACAACTCGGCCTCTATACAACGGCCTTGAACGACGAACGCAAAGTAACTATCTCCTTCTCAGCATCCTGCCCATCTTTGTCTTACCATGACTAACATTTGCCTTTTGCGTTATTGCTCATTTTTTCCCTAGTAGATCGAATGGTTTGGCAACAGTTATAGGCTCACTGGCACCAGGACTGGAGGGACATATACTTAGATTAGGGATTACGAAAAACCTGGGAAAACTCTCGCAATCTTCTTTTATGTGCACTCACTTTTTCCATTATAGATTCCCTAGCCAATGTGGTTTCAAAGCGCCCCATCGCTTGACCGGACCCGGGTATTCGCACTACCTCTGATCCTTATGGCACCGCTGACCAGCTCCCCCATTCTTCATTCCATAGCTTATGACACTAGATTAGTCATTTCAAATCCTGCACGTTACTGTCGCAGCTTCACCCCATATACCTTGAACATGGTCTCATTCACTCAATAAAGCCTACTTGATTATCTCCATGATCACCGTCTCGATTCCTAGGGCCAAACGAACTTGATTTGCACCCACTCTAAATTTCAAACCCCGATTTGCTGCAAGAGCTTTCTTTCTGCCCGTCCTTTATTTTTGCTCCTTCTTCCCCTCGTCATCACTTTTTTGCATTCCCATTGTCATTCTCTTTACTCCACGATGACAAACGAACGAACGGACGAGCAAACGAACGAACGAACGGTATCTCTCTTCTATTCCAGGCATGTTCACCTTTTGACTACCATTACTAACTTTTTGCCTTTTTGCATCGTTCCTCCTTCTTTTGACACTAGATCGGCTACAACGATGACGACGACAATAAAGACGACGACGATGCTAATGCCGACTCCACCGCTGCTTCTCGTCGCCCAAAAAGGCTCTTTTTAAAATTTTCAATTGTAAAAAACATGGGGAAACCCTCGCAATTTTTTTTTTCTTGTCCATAGTAGATTCCTTATCCGTTGGACCGACAAAGTGCACCATCCCTTACCTCATTCCCAGCGCCTACTACTACTGATACTTTGGATAACACTGGTCTCCTCTCCTCCTTCCTTTTCCTTAGCTCATTACACTAGATTAGTCACTCCATGACAAGCCCTGCATTCACACCCATCCACTAGGACATGTAGCTTAGGCATAATCTAATTCAGTCAATAAAAAACCTACTTGAACCCATCTTCATGCCTTTGTTCTTTTGCATACGCTCCAGTAATCTTAAAGTCTCTTTTATGTAGCGGTACAAATCACCCGGTGCCAAGCTCTAACCCTTTTTTTGTCTACTTTGTCGCTTGGCGGAGTCTAAGCTATGGTGTTGACACCTTTTGGCCCAACTAGTGCCTGATATGACAGATCGCTAGGGTACTAAAAGGATAGGATAGGGTAGGAGGCTATAGAAAGGTATTGGTTAAGGATAAGAGACTACAGAGATAGGTGATGGGATAGGATATGATGGATCAATGGGGGGTGACACTACTGTATACAGGGCATACTAAGGACTCAACCATTAAATAATTGTGATTATTTGCGTTGAACCCCTAGATAAATGAAAGTAATCAAGTTCTCTCTGGGACTTTTGAGGGCTTTGGGGGACTTTGGGAGATGAGAATAAGGATTTGACTCCGTGTCAAGGGCATAAATGAACGAATCTCACTTTTGACTTGACTACTTTGACTTTTGAGCTCTATCAACTCATACACCATGTGTTTCTGGCGTCCTTCGGTGCAGAAAACCAAACTCGGCTGAATTTTACAAACGACGCTTTTTGAAAAAAAAAAAGATGGACCATCCCCCATGAAAAGTGTCACTTTTTGTTGGACATTGATATTCTCGTGAAAGAGGTAACAGACCTTGCCTCAAATTTCACATGAAAAAAGGTGTGCTTCTTACCTACCTAGTGATGCTAAGAATGCTAAATTTGGATGGATGAATTGCCAACTTTAGGGCCACTGGAACCAGTCGCTGTTAAGGAGCTTAATGCAGTGTTCAGAGAAGCATAAAACACAGGTATCATTCATATTTAACATCTTTCAATAGATATACATTGTATCTTGCGTCATGTGCAATTTGAAGGTGAGTTATCCATCTCAGTTTTGAAAAACAGGGCAACTTGTTACAAAAATTTTCGACTGGAAATCGAAAGTTTGCAAAAAAGTTCAAGGGCCTGTTCCCGCCCCACTTTATTTCAAACCCAGCATTTTTCAAACTTTTGTGTGCTCAACAATCCAACGAGACTTGGTGCACCGATGCAACTCAAGATTTCAAGATGACTGGAGCATAGTCGAAAAAGTAAAACTCATGTAGATGGCCGGGCAGGGTCGAAGATATGCTGTCTACGACGATTGAGGTATTTCGAGGGCACGGCATGTCGGAGATTGGCGTGTATTCAAACCCCGCATTTGTATAAAGATTTGTTTTCATACTTGCTCATCTCTTTCTACCTTTTACATTATAGATCCGTCCATGAGTCAGAATATCTATCTCCCTCATGCTGACTCTCAGGCATCCTTCTGTGACCTCTCCTACTTTGACTATGGACAACATGAAAAGACGTGGAGGAAAATCGTAGATCAACACCCCTTCAACCACAAGGTAAGAAGAGTAAACGTCGAATGACAAGAACAGACGTGTAACGCAGCCCATCAAGGTATCCATGTTTCTCCCGTATTGCTCCCTAGGCACCATCAAGAAACAATTTTCACAGCAACAACCCTTCTATTATAATGTCATACTCTCAATGGTAGATCTTCTTGATCCTGCCTTTTACGAACGCTACATCAAGTCAACCGCCAACGGTAAGAATCAAGGTCCACTCTTCATGCTTTACTCATCAATGTCTTCTCAGGGAGACTTTTATTACACACGAAAAGGAATCGATTGGACTCGGATACGGTGATTGTGCTTGATCTCCAGGGCCATCTCATCTTTAGCATGGACAAGTCGACGTACGAATCGTTCGGGATCGTTGGAAAAGCGCAACGAGACATGGATCGCAAGAAGAGCCGATACGGTAAGTCAGTGCTGTGATAGGCGTGCCTAGTATGCTCACCTTTTTACCTTTTACTAGTGGTGGAGATCGACCTGGCAGAAACAGGGCCTGGGACTAAAATGTATGATCGACTCAAGTGGTGCTTTGAAAACACGCTGACTGAAGAATACGAAATGGTGGCTACTTTTGTGGACCAAGGTAAAAAGCACAGGAATACATACATCCACCTCTCTGACAGCCGATCTTTTATAGGGAGTACCAAGGAAATAACATGGGCAGGGAACGTGGTGGCAAGGAAACAAGTCATGGAGATGGAACTAGAAGAGATCGGACCCATCGACATCCCACAATGGACAGCAAATCTCGAAAAGGACCTCGCTAAGGATACTATGGACGCTCAATGGGAACAGGATGCACTACAGGCGATGGAATGGATTGGATTGGCGCAACTGGATGCCAGCAGGATCAAAACATCATCCAAGGTGGACCCTTTTATATCGACTTTTCAACCTCCTCTACCTGTCACTCATAATCAATTCGGCACCAAGATCACGTGGACTGGGTTGATAGCCCCTTGTTACATAATGAACCTGCTGGTCACCCTTAGGTAAGAATCAGGAGGCAGGGAAACCCTTCACTTAACAGCCTTGCTTTGATAGGAAACTGATGATCTCTGGTATTGTACAAGACTGGGCATCCTTCAGCGTCTGGGGCTACCGGGACTCTCCTTATACTTGGGGCAATAGACAGCACTACTATAGATTGAACGGCGAAAATGATTACACCTTTTTATTATTCCCCCCTCATGTCAACCAGCAATCATTCATTTCTATGCAAATGTTTGGGTCCCAGCACATCTTTAGGTGATCAAGCTTAGTTTAGTGTTAAAAATAAAAAAGCATGGATTAGTCATTGAAACAGCGTGCGTGTGGCGTAGGTACTGGTCAAGTGTAGGACTATTTGCAGTGCAACGAACCTCACAAATGAAAGGTCAGCATGAGTGGGTGGAAAAAAGGGCAACCGCCAAACTCCGACAGGAGGCAACACTTGCCCGATTCTGATTGGCTGATCACAGCATTTAGCGTGCCAGCACAAAAATGTTTGCCTTTAAAATTCTGTGCCCGCTTCAAATTCTTTCCAGCCTTTTCTTTTACTTTCTCAATTCTCTCATCTTAATCATCATCATGGTCAAGAAAACCCTCTTGTGGTCCGCTATTGCTGCTTCTTTCGCCTCCATCTCTACCGTATTGGCAAGTGATAGTGACGTTTTGTCTTTGACTGACAAGACCTTCAACACCGAAGTTTTGGACAAGGACCTCATGCTGGTTGAATTCTTTGCCCCGTGGTGTGGTCACTGCAAGGCGCTTGGTAAGCAAAAGAGGGGACGGACAGGATAAAGTGGACGAGCAACTCATCATTCATCCCGGTGTCATAGCTCCTGAATACGAATTGGCTGCCACGGAATTGAAGGGCAAGATTCCTTTGGCTAAGGTGGACTGTACCGAAAACCAAGCTATCTGTCAAGAACACAATGTCCAAGGCTATCCCACACTCAAGGTCTTCCGTCAAGGTGAAGCTTCTGAATACAACGGTGCCCGCAAGCATGCTGGTATTGTCAGTTACATGAAGAAACAATCCCTCCCTGCGGTGTCTGATTTGACGGAATCCGCCACTCTCAAGGAATTCAAGGACTCTGACCGTGTAGTAGTGATTGCTTATCTCGGTGCGGACGACAAGGACAACAAGGAAGCGTTTGACAGCCTCGCCAACAAGCTCCGTGACGACATTCCCTTTGGTTTGGTGAACGACGAACAAGTGGCTAAGGATGAAGGTATCACGGAATTCCCTGCTCTCGTCCTCTACAAGCAATTCGATGAAAAGCGTGTGGATCTTACTGGTGCCGCCTTGAAGGATGAAGACTGGAGCAAATTCGTCAAATCCAACTCTATTCCCGTCCTGGATCAAATCAGTGGTGAAAACTTCCCTACCTACATCGACTCTGGCCTTCTCTTGGGTTATGTCTTCACAGCCAACGACGCCGACCGTGCCAAGTACGACGACATCTTCCGTCCTGTTGGCAACAACCTGAAGGGTAAAATCAACTTGGTCCACATCGACGGTCAAAAGTTCGGTGGTCATGCTTCCAATGTTGGTCTCAAGGAAAGCGACTTCCCTGCCTTCGCCATCCAGAACCTCGAAACCGCCGCCAAGTACCCCTTGACTGCTACCGACATCACCTCAGAATCCGCCACCGACTTTATCAACGGCGTCCTCTCTGGTACCGTCACCCCTACTCTCAACTCCGCCCCTGTCCCTGAATCCAACGATGCTGGCGTCAAGATTGTCGTGGGCTCTCAATTCAAAGATATCGTACTAGACAAGTCCAAGGATGTCTTTTTGGAAGTGTATGCACCTTGGTGTGGCCATTGCAAGAACCTGGCTCCTACTTGGGACAAGCTCGGTGATCAAGTCAACGCTCTCAAGGATGCTGGTCTCGTCATTGCAAAGATGGATGGTACCGAAAACGATATCCCCCCTGAAGGTAACTTCCAGGTCGAAGGCTTCCCTACTCTCAAGTTCTTCAAGGCTGAAACCAATGAAATCGTCGATTATAATGGTGACCGCTCTTATGAAGATCTTGTCCGCTTTATCCAAGAAGAATCCACCAACAAGGTCAACTTGGGTAGTTCTGACGACAAAACCGAAGAAAAGTCCGATGATGCTGCTGTCGATCATGACGAACTCTAGATTTGGTTAGTTTGCCTTTTATTTTGACATCTATTATCACTTTTTTTTTTTACTTGCCCGATACCTAGTCTTTAGTTTGTCTAGCTAGTTACTCTTATCCCCTTTTCTTCTCTTGACACTATTGTAATATCTACCTTTTAGTATCGTCATGTTTTAGAATTTGGGTGACCATCCAACAACAAATAAAGATCCATCTTAAACCATAGCAAGGAGAACAATAGTTGTATTGAAACTCGGTATAGCATAACCTTACCCGACAGAAACGAAATGGCTCTGTGATAGAGACTCCATAGTTGTGATTCGATGAGGGTATTCCATATCTGGGTGTGATTGAAATGAACATGGCAAGCTATAAAAAGATGGATGCTTCTCGATTTTTTCCAACTTCATCTTATTCAACCAACTCAATCTCTAAACAAAACATGAAGACCTTTTTCATTCTTGCTGCTGCTCTTATTAGCCCCATGATGGTCTCGGCCGGCTGCCAATGCGAAGCCAGCAATAATGAATGCACCACGACATGCGGTAGGCGAGCGGAGTGTGAAATATGCATGAATGGATTCTCACCCCCCCTTTTTTAGGCCAAGGCATGATGGCTTGCTTATATGGTTGTGAAGCAGATGAAACAGACGCATGCGTTAATGGTTGCTTGGATACCTACTGGCCCATTATTGGTACACAAGAAGAACTGAATGCCAAACTGCCCTTTGTGAAACGCAGCGCTGAGGACCCCCTTGTCGCCAGTCCTGCCAGCCACCATAATGGCGGCCAAGAGTTCGAAGGTGGAGAAGGTTTCAAGGAGAAAGAGTCCCATGGAGATACCCATGGAAGTGGTAGCCATGGCAAAAAGGACTCGCCGGAAAAAGGTAGGACCCCTTCGTTCGTTGCATTCGTCGCTCACTCCCTCCCTCTTGTAGAAAAAGGACCTGAAGAAAAGCACCTTCCTGTACCCCCTGTGATTGAAGTCCCTCGTGAAGAAAACCGTCGTCCTGATGAAAACATCCACGATGATTTCAAGAGAGGCGGAAAGGAAGGCTTTGGCCATAACGGCGCCGGTGTCCTCCACCCTTTGACCTCTTTCAGTGTTGTGGGCTTGGCTTTGACAGGTGCCTTTTTGATCACCTTTTAACTTTTGAACTCTATTCGTTTCTCTTTTTACTTTTTATGCTTATGTCTTTTTTGTGTGCACCTGATAATACATTACCCTCCCCCCAATAAAATGATTCTTTATCTAAAACTGGATTGCCTTCCATGAAAATTTCCCCCTCTCTTTGACAGGCAAATATTCAAACGCCGCCTTTAAAAATTTGTGGACTAGGGCGTGCAGGGGAATGCTACAGACAGAACCATCCGGACAGAACCAACCTGCGTATCCTGAATTTTGCTGACAATAAGGACTAAAACAGCGGGGGACTCTCTGAGTCCCTGACTTCAGTCCCGGTCATAGATGGGACTCAACTTGAAATGAAAGATAGAACCGCCCCTGCCCACACACCTCCAACAATGTGTGCCTATGCACTCTAGATTTCAAACCCCGATTTGCTACAAGAGCTTTCTTTCTGCCCGTCCTTTATTTTTGCTCCTTCTTCCCCTCGTCATCACTTTTTTGCATTCCCATTGTCATTCTCTTTACTCCACGACGACAAACGAACGAACGGACGAGCAAACGAACGAACGAACGGTAACTCTCTTCTATTCCAGGCATGTTCATCTTTTGACTACGATTACTAACATTTTGCCTTTTGCATCGTTCCTCTTTCTTTTGACACCAGATCGACTACGACGATGACGACGGCAATAGGGACGACGACGATGCTATTGACGACTCCACCACTACTTCATGTCGCCCAAAAAGGCTCTTTTTAAAATTTTCAAATGTAAAAAACATGGGGAAACCCTCGCAATTTTTTTTTAGGTGCACTCCCATTCCAGTGTAGAATCTCGTAGTCCAAGTTACTAATAAAAGTGTACCAATTCTTTGCCCATATCCTTCCGCTACTATCTTTGATACTTTTACACAGCTTGGCCGTCTTTGTCCGCCTCCATTTGCTTGATTTTCACAGTAGCTTAGTCATCCTCATTACAACCCATCGCCATTTACACATTAGCTCAACTCCGGCATCAAACATAGTCTGTACCATAACCCATTAATCCTATTTTACCAATAAAACTTTGTATGTATGCGAAGATAGATCTTACGATCATGTACCTGACATTAGATTCATTACAACTAGTAAATCAAGGTGTTTTAGGAGTTGTCAATGATGAGCTACTCATCTGTTGTTTGGTCTTTATAATGTACATGATATTGTCATGGTTAGAGAAACGTCTTTCGTAGGATAATTCAAGTAGGTTTTATTGACGGGATAAGACTAAGGGGCTACGGTACAGGCTATGTTTGGGGTCGTAGTTAAGCTAATGTCTAGTGGCAACAAGTTATTGTAATGGGATTGACTAAACTGCTGTAAAAGTAAGCAAATGGAGGTGGACAAAAACGGTCAAGCGGTGTAAAAGTATCAGTGATAGTAGCGGAAGGGTATGGGCAAAGAATTAGTACACTTTTATTAGTAACTTGGACTACGAGAGTCTACAATGGAATGGGAGTGCACCTAAAAAAAAAATTGCGAGGGTTTCCCCATGTTTTTTACATTTGAAAATTTTGAAAAGAGCCTTTCTGGGCGACATGAAGTAGTGGTGGAGTCGTCATTAGCATCGTCGTCGTCCCTATTGCCGTCGTCATCGTCGTAGCCGATCTAGTGTTAAAAGAAAGAGGAACGATGCAAAAGGCAAAAAGATAGTAATGGTAAGCAAAAGATGAACATGACGTGAGAAGAGGAGAGTTACCGTTCGTTCGTTGGTTTGCTCGTTCGTTCGTTCGTTTGACGTCGTGGAGTAAAGAGAATGACAATGTGGAGGCAAAAAAGTAATGACGAGGGGAAGAAGGAGCAAAATAATAGGACGGGCACAAAAAACCAAACTTATAGCCAATCGGGATTTGAAATCTTGAGTGCATAGGCACACATTGTTGAAGGAGTGTGAGGGGGGGGGGACAGTATTTCGACCTGGGGAGGGAAATGTAGATACATGAAGGAAGCTACTTGGCGTGGTCATTTTATGGGAATGGCCATGCGAGGGGACGTTCTTGGCACAGACGGGCTTATGAGATGTGAGACCGCATGCGACGATCATTGTTCTAAAAGTGCATGAGTACTATAATTAGTATGCATAATCCGATAAAAGTGTATTGTAGATTGGGTGCGGCAGCGTTCTTACTGGGATCATAGAGAGAGAGAAGCAGCTTGACAACTAGGGCGGCATACTTAAGTAACACCAGAAATGGTTAGTGAGATATCCTAGAATTGTATCCAGCTTTTTACCTGTAGACGATGGGGGGGGAGGGTTCCTGTTTTATATCGATTGGCAGGGCAGAGATGGTGAGAGGAGCATGATTGAGAAGGAGTTATGCAACATACTAGAGCACCGTAAAAGATTCTTCGTTAGAGAAAAGTGCGGTGATAGGGAAGTTTACTGGCGGAAAAACTGGGCTATTGTGTGTCAAAGGCGAGAAGTGAAAGAAAAGGGAAAGAGGCTTCAAAGTCGTACCAAAGATTATATTTATCAGAGTATTGAAACTCCGCCACAAAAGTCAAAAGTCGATATCTTTTTTTTTTCGTTTTCGAGTTCTTTCTCTTCTTCTCTTTACATTGTTTGTTTTTGGCTGGAACGGTCATGGATAGAAATACCACTGGTCTATACGAAACTTTGGGGATTAGCAAATCGTCGAGTGCCGAAGACATCAAAAAGGTAATGCTGAGTCTGTCTTTTATTGTTGTGTGTGTATGCTGAGGCTAATCCTATTATTACCACCCATAAGGCTTATAGACGACTTGCTTTACGATACCATCCTGACAAGAACCCGGATAGTGCAGATCAAGTAAGTGACGAGAATATACCTTTCCCAAAGCTACAACTCACTGACCTTCATCTTCCATCTTAGTTTAAAGAAATCAGCCATGCCTATGAAGTAAGAGACTGACTTCGACACACACACACACACACACACACACACACACACACACACA